>JASANQ010001295.1:7724-95308 GCA_030849645.1 Wallacemonas sp. Wsd | reverse complement strand
CCCCCCCCCCCCCCCCCCCCCCCAAACCCAAAGAAGCAAAGAGAAACGGCACTCGTTTTTCCAATCACTCGCGTCCACAGAAAAAAATATTATTTATTTTACGCAGGCATGTCCGAGGATCAGATCAAGGCACTCCAGCGCCAGCTCGCCGAGGAGCGCAGTCTGCGAGAAGAGGCAGAGGCTCAGCTGCAGGTCTGGCGCCAGAAGGCCATTGACACAAAATTGAACGCAGTCAAGACTCGCACGGATCTCACCGCTGAGGTGGAGATTGCTGCAGCAAACAGTAGAGTTCCCGCACCGCAGGGCAACGACGACGTGGCGCAGCTGAAACGTGACAACGCCGCGCTGACAAAGCAGCGAGATCAGCTTCTGGCTGATTTGGAGATGCTCCGCACCGAGGATGTTTCTGAGGATAACACAGATGACGAGTCTGTGCAGAAAGAACGCCGAAGCCGCCGCGCCTCGGAAGCTATTTCGTCCACGTTGCGTGAGCAGCTGGCCGAGTCTGAAAAGCAACGGTTCACCGCCGAGACAGACGCCCAGCGACTTCGCATTGACCTGGATCGCATGAAGAATTTGCTGACTGCGGCAGAGCAAATTATTGTGCAGCGCCGTAGCGTAGCACCCACGAGCAAGCCACAATCAAAGGCCGCCTCTGCTGCGAGCGACACTGGTGCACCCGCGGAGGCTGTCGTAGACGGTGAAAAAACTGACTAGTGCAAGAACCACGACCCACTTCGAAAGACGAGCCTTGCATCTCTTGCTGTCCTCACCGTCGGTGCTGTTGGCCTGTTTGGGTTGTTACTCTTCGACACTCAAAAGCATCCTGTTGCTGGGCAATAATTTGGCGCGCGCACGCAAGCACAGCTTTAAATTTTCCCATCTTGTACCTATGCGGTTTCTTCTTCACTGCTGGTGAACTGTAGACATATACTTTTTTTCGTGTCACTGTGGCGAACTAGTACAGAGTTTCGACTATCTCGTAAATTACATTGACACATTCAAATGAAACCGCTCTCTGATTTTTTTTGGACATTTTTCGATGTTGTGCACACACCGGCTCGCGCGCTTCTGTCAAATCGCACTCGCTCTATTTTTGTTTTTACTGGTACTCCAGCCATCGTTACCTTCCCATTTTGTTTTCTCAATTTTTTGGTTTGAGCATTGCTATCGCCCGTTTCACTTGTACGTGGTATCTACTCACGAATTTTCTCTTTCACTTCGTCATTTCCGGTGCAGTAATGTGACTTCAAACAGTTCCCCTAAAAAAGAGTAGCATCGTGGCCCATTTTTTTTTTCTGTTGGAGGCTAATGATCACAACAATGAGCCCATCTGTCCCTCTGAGGAGCTGATACTTTAAGCGTGAAGCTAACATCCACGAAAACGATGTGTGGAGCACATGCTTTCGAGCGAGGTGCATTTCCTGGCTCTGTTGGTTGCGTTTTACTACTGCAGTCTCCCACAAACTCCCCCATTCTAGCTCATACCAAAATCTGCTCCTCCCCTTGCTTCTCTTATTTTGCTCTTGCGTCTCATTTTTTTCTGTCTCTTTCGTTCGCGATTGCTCTTGCATGTTTCCTTCACAAGAAATTCCCTCAGTGTTCCTCTATTTTCCTCTCTTCCGCGTCACGACTTTTCTCTTCCGTGCCCACTGCACTTCGAAGATGAACATTTTCAAGTCAACTGTCACTGTGGTTTGTCTCGTTGCTTTGCTGCTGGCCGCTACATCTCATGCCGCCATCAACACAGAGCGTGTGCCCGATGGCGCTTACTGTGGCTCATACGCATTTGGCTTGATCGTTGGCGAGTTCAACACGACTAGCGGGTCTGACATTTTCGACATTAAGCTGACTGGTGCTGCCGGTGAAGCTGAGTGCAAAAACGAAAAGTACATTTACGACCCCAAGACTCACACCGCCGAGGTTGTTGGTGCCACCGATCCAAATGACTGTCTTGGGAAATTGCTGACGGACAACAAGCTGACTCTGTCAGTTGTGTTTGATCCAGAAAACGATATCGTGTCACTTGACCTCGGCATCACCGTGATCAACTGCCCCAAGTGTGTCCCCGAGCCGGACACGACCGCCGCGCCGAAGTAGAGCATCCACCAAATATACCTCTGCACGCACAAGTGCTCAATGCTTTACTATCCGCGTCGTAGCGTTGCTTTCAACTCTATTTTTGTTTTTCTCTTTTCTGTTTGCTGTTGTCTGTCCTCACTTTGGACCTCCATGATTTTTTTTTCACCGCACAGATTGTTCTCAACTTTCTCAGAAGGGGGCAAACCACAGAACTACAGAGGAACACGTTTCAAAGATAGACGCCTGTCGCCACTTCGATGCCCCGCTACTGGTGAAAAATCGTAGCTTTTGTTTTTTCGCTGTCGTCTCTGAGTCTGTCATCCTTTCTACTCTTTGCTGTTGTTCCATCACGAGACACACCGAATTATTTTATTCAGCCCCCCACACTCAGCCAACGCACCAGCACGAACTACTGCTTCCTGCATTGTGGTACAACTGAAAAGCTGACGCGCGCGCACATCGGCGGATTTCCGCAAAATCTGCCCACATAATCCGTTGACAAGTTTACGTGTTGTTGTTGTGCCTACGTATTATGTTCTTTTTTGTTCTCTGCAGACTCGCGCCATTCACCTTCTCTTTTCTGTCTCACCTGATTTCCCCGAACTCTTTTCTCTGCACATTGTGCACTGATGAACAGAACAGCAAGTCCTTTTTCTCTTGTCATCCCGAAGCAAACTGTGCTTCGAAAGCTCTCTCTCTTTCTTTTTTCCTCCGTTCGTTCTCCAGACACAGTCGTACACATACACACACTACTTGCTCACTTTGGTGGCTCCTCTTTGCCTGAAACGCATTTCTTTTCGGTTTCCTTTCTTGATCAAGGTGACAACACTGCTAGACCACAGCCCCCAGAAGATCCACAAGCACTAAAAAGGATGCCGGCCCAGCTTCATCCCCCGCCGAAGGGCTCCTCGCGATTTGACGTGCTGTTTTGCAACCCTACGGGCACAAAGAAGCAACGCCGGTGGGTGGAGGGCAAACTCACCGTGGGGTTCAACACGGCACTGCTCTACGACACAGAGAATGACAAGTGTGTCATGTGCCTCAAGGGCACGGGATTGCATCCAAACACTGTCTACCAGAAGATGGAGCGTGCACGTTGTGGCGCTGACTGGTACGCACCTGGCACGGAGCTGACTGTCGGGTGCTTTTCGGTGCAGATTGAGCAGGTCATGGAGCTACATTTGATTCCTCTCCCTGAGTGCACAAGCGAGACGACGAGTGGCCATACAACTGTGGCGACGTGCGTGCCTGTCGGTGTGAAGCGGAGCTGCAGCCAAGCCAGCGCAGGTTGCACCGCGGACGGTGGCGCGGCTGAGGGAGATTGCAAACGGGAGCGCATGGAGCAGATGACGTATACCAGCACTGGCGCTGGTGAGCAAACCCTTGACGTGCCACTTCCCCGCAGCCACGATAACATCCGTGAAGCACTGAAGCAGTGTTTTCCTGATCGGTTCGAGTAAGACCTGGCTCTTTTTTTCTTTGTGTGTGTGTCTCACGCATTTTCCGTTGTTGACGCGAGATGCTACCGAGTTAAAAGAAAAAATAGACAATGGCTCCTCTGGTCATTTTTTGCCGTGTGGTGCGTTTTTTTTTCTGCCTGCTATTGTTTTTTTTTTCTCTCCTCTCTGCTTCCCTAATTATCTAAAAATTTCCCTTCTAGCACACACATTCCCACACACAACGGCTACAGTATCCACACATGTGGTGATGATGTTCATCTTCGTGGCAACGGCCCACACGCCGCCAAAGCAATGCTCTGCCAGATGCAGCACCACTCACGGACGCATCCCAACAACACATAGCTCTGTCGAGACGGTTGCCCAGCAGCTGTCGTATTTCTCAACCCAATCTCCATCTCCCTCCGTTCCATCCTATTCTCATCGGTCATGACTTTCCCGTGAAGTTTTTTTTTCCGTCACCTAGGAAGATCCCCTTTCCGTCCAACTCTCATTTGTCCAGATTTTTCCCACTTCATTTTGAAGAAAAAAAAACGACTTACTCCAAACGGATCACGAAGTTTCCTGTTCTCACTTCCTACTCAACTATTTGACGTTCCCGAGTAATTTTTTTTTGTATTCTACTGCAAAACAAACTCCCCGCTGCAGCATTCTTTTGTTTCTTGTTTTTTTTTGTTTCGTTCACACTCACATAACGAGTGTTCTAAAGAGGAAGAAAGAAGAAGAGCTACCGACACACATTAATTGTTTTGTAGCAAACGCAAGCAACTGTTCGCGCACCATTTTTGGCGAAGACGTGACAGCAACCGAGCAAGCAGACAGACCTCATAACGTGAAATATCAGGTTTTGTTCATTCGGTAACTCTTCTCGCGTTTTCTGTGTGCGTGTGTGCAGGGGAATTACGACTCGACTGTCCTTGTTTCGACCACTCCTGTATCCGTTTCAACCACCACTTCGTCGCAAATGCACAACCGGAAAGGATCCCCTCAGACGTCAGGGCCGGACGGCACCAACGGCTTCCAAAGTGCGAACAACCACGCTGACAGCCGCCGATTCACTCCGGCCAATGGAGGCGGTGCGGCTGTGCCGGTCCTCAAGTCAGCAGGTAGCTCCAGTGTGCCTCCTCCACGTAGCGCCTCGGCAGTTGAGATCGCAGCGGCGATGGAAGAGGACCAGCGCACCGAGAGCGGCCTTAGCTGCCTCATCCGTGAGGAGAAGCTAGAGAGGAAGAATGTCCCGTTGAGCGAGCTGCGCACAGTAGAAACCATGGTAAATGGGGTTAAAACCCAGACGGTAGCACTCGGCATTGACGGTCAGCTAATCATTGACCGGATCACTGCGGCAACCAAGGAGAACGAGCCACTTGCGCCGATCACCGTCACGACGCCGCTCTCTGTCTACAATGAGCTGGGAGCGCTCGAAATGGAGCTGGTGCAACTTGACACCATGCTGTCCACTACTGGCGTCAAGCACGGTAACACCCAGACGCAGGTTGCCTTGAAACCTGTGTTTGTCTTTGACGGCGCAGGCCTCTGCCCGAAGCTGAACATGCAAGGCGGTAGCAGCACTTTTCCACAATTCCCGGAGAAGGTCCTGGAGATGTGCGGCGACAGCATTCACACCCGTGCGGGCACGCTGGACCCCGCGCTGAAGCGCGAGGTGGCGAAGCGCATTGGTGTGTGGGACGAGGATGTCGTGATGTTCATCATCACCACGCTGAAGCGCGCACACTCGGATGTGTACATTGCACCGTACGTTGCCTGGGGACAGCTGGCTGCGTTCCTGGCCCCAGAGGCCACGCTCATCTCGGATGTGTGGGGCTGCTTAGAGCTGCTGGCATTCCCGGGCGTCGACCGCGTCATTACGCGTCTTGACGTGGAGAAGGGCGTCATGGATGTCGTGGTGAAGGAAGACGTGATTCACGCCATCAACCGGCGCCTGCGCAAGGAGCTCAAGAAGTTCAACGACGTTTCCTTCAGTGAGTGGGTTATGCTGGACACCATTCGGCCGCCGTACCGCCTTCCGTTTCTCTCCCAGCCATTCGATAATCTGCTGGAGCGCCTCTCGTACAGCGACTGCGGCGACAGCTTTGCGAAGCAGCAACCCAAGGGCGATTACACGACCCGGATTCAGGCCAACCTCGCTGTGCTGGACACGCCGGTGATGTGGGCCCTGACCGGCAGCTGC
The DNA here is from genome assembly GCA_030849645.1 of Wallacemonas sp. Wsd. Classification (NCBI taxonomy): domain Eukaryota; phylum Euglenozoa; class Kinetoplastea; order Trypanosomatida; family Trypanosomatidae; genus Wallacemonas; species Wallacemonas sp. Wsd. The sequence goes on along the minus strand of JASANQ010001295.1, from coordinate 89,581 downwards.
GTGCCGCTGTATCGAGTGAGCAAAACAAAGCGACACACCAACCTCTCTCCCCAGGAGGCCTATGGCGACCAGCTCCCACTCGCACTGTACTTTTTCCTCCACATTGGCCACATGCTTCCGTCTCTCTGGGCGTCGATGGGACAGCACATCATTGTCGACCGCCTCTCTCCCTTGGACACACCCGAGCTTCGCACCGATGTGAGCCGCATCCTGACGCTCCGTATTCACGCGGCCAATCAGATTTCACAGTGCGTGAACGACAGCCTGTCGCCCACTGAGTGGTATCGCGAATACGGTAGCGACCCGACCTCCGCTGCCAAGCTCACGCGACTCAAGACGGCCCGCCCGCTGCCGCTCGATGACTGGCCGTTCCCCAACAGGTCCGTCATCAACGCACCGAACAAGGAGCAGGTCTACTTTTACGACGTGCTCCCCTTCGCGACCAAGTCCCTCCCTGTGATGGAGAACCCGAAGGACCTTTACCACACAGTGAACGAGACGTGCGCGGCGACGCTGCTCAAGACACTCGACCTGCTCGGCTACTATGTCCACTCCACGACAGACGAGGACCCCACACTCAACGAGGAAACCAATTGCAGCCGTGCGCTGGCGTGCTTTGAAAGCGACACGCTGAGCGAGTACGCGCTGGTGTTTATCGAGCTCGTGCGCACCGGCGCACTCCACGACAGCCCGATCAAGCTGGCCCCGTTTCCTCCGGTTCTGGTCGATGGCGTGCGCCTGGCGTGCCGCGCGGTCTCCATCATCCCCCTCAACCTTGAGCAGCCCTGGTCTGGGCCAGTGGACATGGAGATGGCCGCGTTTGGTGCCATCACACGCCGCTACCAGTCCTCGATCAAGACCCTCGTGCACTCCATCGCGGCGAATATCATGCTCAGCGGACGCTCCAGCTTGTCGCTGGCGGACGTGAACAAGGTGACCGAGCAGCTGCCGTTCCGCTTCCCGCTCGAGTTCGGTGCGGGCGTGGTGATGCAGTACATCTTGGACAACAATGTCCGCAACTTCGACGCGGTGCAGCGCGCGTTCCCGGAAATGAGCTCGGTGGTCGCAGACGTCACCATGCTCTTCTACTTTTGGCACTACGCGTACAAGGCGATGAAGGCACTCCGCTGGGAGATGCAGAACCCCGAGCTGACCGTGGAGATCGTTGAAGCGGCGAACCAGCTCATGTGCGACGCCGCGCTCCGCCTCGACGCTGAAATCTATGCCGTTCTGAAGTCCGCGTAACCACCCCCACCCACTGACCTAGACACAGACAGTCCGTCCGTTAGGGACGCGGCGAGCGTCATGGGCAAGCAGCGTGCCGTCATTGGCGCCAATTTTTTCCTTTTTTTAAACACGTGTAAACAGTTGAGAAGAGACATGTTCACTATTTGTCCCCATCATAATTTCTCTATAACCATTTCAATTAGTGAACGCAGCGTTGGCGTAATAATTGGTATCCAGCTGGGCATCCACACGCACACACACACGCACACACACACACAATAAAAAACAAGAACAGCACAGAAACAAGTCGAACAAACAGAAAGGAGATTCACACAAGAGGGGGAGAAGGAAAGGAAAAGAAAGAGCGATGAAGACATTATGCGCGCACCCACCTGCTGAAGCACATGCCAATCCGCCCAGAGTGCTTGAGCGTGAGAGCCATGCGGTGGGGCATTTGTTTTTGACGCCTCAGCACCAGATTGCACACTTTCGTGTTTTTTTGTTCTAATTTCCTCGATATCAACATGATGTTGGATCGACTGTTGATCATCATGACACTATGTGTGTGTGTGTGTGCATCTTCCTCTCTACACGTGGCCCATGTTTGTTTCGTCATTTTGGGATGTAGACTCACTCCTTCTGTTTTTCTCCCCCTTTCCCACCCTCGGCGATTGATGGACGCCGCGTCCACTGGTGCTACCGCCTCTTTTTTTTCTTTTCCTCTCGCTGAATCCACGCCTTTATTTTTCCTTATCTTGGCGTCGTTTCGCTCTCAACTAAATAAGCAAAATAAGTAAAAGCTTAATCTTTGTTTTTCTTTTTCCTATATAGAGGCGAGAAACAGTGACTCAACAATTGTCTCCGTGAGCTGTGTTGTTCTTTGATCTTTTTTTTTTTTTTGCTTTGAACCCTGATGCTCAAAAATACTGTGGCATCATTCAGACACTCTTCGCGAACACAGCAGGATGCGGACCATCCGCTGCACCTATGATATGCGCGTCTTTTTGTTTCTTTTTTTTGGCTGATTTTTCTTCGTAACACACACACACACACACACACACACTTTCATTCCTTTATTTTTGTTTCTTTTTCCACCACTTTACTCCTTCCAATCATCGCCACTTTGAGTTTTCTTTTGCGACCCTCCAATCAACCAAAGAAAAGCACACATCAATCCAAATACCGACGATGAATACCTACATACGTCCACGCACACATACAACGGCAACATCATCATCAGCAGGACAGACCACGCATGACTTGACCCATGCAGGCTGGACTGTAGAAACGATTTGGGCGTGTTTTCGCGCCTTCTTTCTGTTTCTTCTTTCTGAGCGTGTTTACCACACTTGCACGCTCGTGTGCGCGCGCGTGCCTTTCTTACCCCATGTGTGGATCATCTCTGCAACCATTCCCCTTCTTTTCCTCACCTCGTCTACATGCCCCACTAACTCTTTGCATTCCTTCTTGTGAATTTGGCACAAAACACACATCCTTTCCCCATCAGAGAGCCAAGCAGACGGCAGAACAAAACCACCACGCCTTTCCACCTTTCCCCCTTCTTGCTACCCTCATTGTCCACGCGGGGCTAGAGCGCGAGAACTCCACGCGCCTTCACGCAACCACGCACAGATACACAGGCACACAGGCATCATACACACACCGCCCCATTTTTCTCTACATTTGTCTCTTGCGCACACACACCTATCCACACCAGCCCGCTTTGACTACGCAAATACCAGCTTGCGCGACGTGGAGTTTGAGCCAAGACACACACGCACAGACACACACACACAAAGACGGACGGAGGACTCACGAGAAAGTAACACACACACACACACACACACACACACACACACACACATCCTGTACTCGAGACGGACACACCACACACCCCTAGATTTTATTTCTCTGTGTCTGTCACGTTCTTTTGCTGTTTTGTTTCCTCCCTTGTTTGTCTACATTTTTTAAACCATAGACGCACCCTTTTCCCATCTTTTTCCTTCTTTCCCTTGTCGCGTTACATCGCCTGTCTACACCCCCCCCCCCCACCCACACACACACGCACAAAGACAAAGACAACGTCAGTTTCCAATGAGTGTTGCCAATGCGTACTTCTACTCGGAGAAGCCGTTGCATGCCAGACACACTCCCCACGGCTCCGCACGGCCCCATTCTCTCGTGTCAGCCGACCTCATCGTCTCGGGCCGTGCGGTGAGCGCCGTTCACAGCGGTAGGGACATGACCGCCGTCGTCAGACCGCCGGCTCACTCGCCACACACCACCACCAATGCCACCAATGCAGATCAGCTCGCGTCGCGCAAGGTGCGTCGTGTGCACGCGACCACGACCTCGCTGCCCGAGTACCGCACGTTGAGCAGTGCCTCACCGCGGCATCCCTCCACACCGCTGATGGGCTCCACCACGGACGCCCCCAGCCAGAGACCCTCGGAGCGGGACATTGCAGCCGGAGGACCGATCTCCTCCGCCTCCTCGCTCTCTCTGGGCGGTCCGCGCAGCTCAGGCCCCGCTCGGCTGGCCTACGTGCTCTACACCGCGCAAGGCTCGCGTCCACTCGCCGCCCTCACGCTGAGCCGGCTGGCTGGCAATACCGCGCGCCGCACCTCCGCCGCCACACGCGACCCTGCGGAGAGGCCCCCGACGCGACCTGCCTCGTCTGGCACCACGACCACCACGACCACCACCCCCCGCACCGCTGTCACGGCCCTCCCCAGCACTGTCACGCTGCCCTCGCACATGGTCGATGTTGGCACCGGCGTCCGATGCGTGTACGTACGGGACGTGCAGTCGCAGCTGCTCTACCTCCCGCCTGGGGCAAGCGCGGAGCTGCACGCCCCACCCGCCGCACAGAGCCTGAGCGGGCGTCGCGACAGTCGGCTAGGGGTGCCTCGCCGCGGCAGCAGCCCGGCCACCAGCAGCACGCACACCGCGGCACCGGCCACACCCTCGCCCGCCGCCGCCACCTCAGCAGCCCCTGTCCTCGGCATTCAGCTCTGCCTCACCCCTGACGCCCCCGAGGCCTCCCACGCCGGCCCCTCCTCCTCCCCCCTTCCTCTCCCTTATTCGCTCGCCATCGAGTGCACCTTTGTCGGAGGCCGTCGACTGGTGCTCTCGAGCGCGGTCACCACCGTGGAGCCCGCGCACGCGTCCGCCCCCACCGGCGGCCCTCGCAGCCACGCGTCCGCCAAGGTGCCGCTGCAGTGTCTCGCCGTCGGTCAGTGGGCCGTACTATACCTGGACCTGGAGAGCCTGCAGCGCACGCTCTTTGCTGCCCCATCCTTGCCCACTCAGCGCACACCAGGCTCCGCGTCCAGCCCACTCAGCCAGCCGCCGCTGCAGTCGCTGCGTGTGCTGTGCGGCGGCCGTGGCGCGTGCGGTGTCTTTCTTCGTCGTGTTGTGGCGATGCCGGCGATGCCGGTCACGCAACCCGCGCAGACCGAGCGCGTGCTCTGCCCACTCACTGGTACCGCGTCGGCCTCGAGGTCACTCGCCACCACCACGCTGCTACCCGATGCCCTGCGGATGCCCTTCACCACCACCGCCACCACTACCACAGCCGCGACCACGATGACGCTCCTGTTTGTGCGCTCGGGTGACGAGGCTGTGCTGACGACCCCACCGCCCCACCCCGAGGTCACGGAGATGCCTGCCCACCCGGTCGCCCAGCGCGCACCCTTGTCGTGCCTGTCGTCGTCCGTGACGATGGACGCCGTAGAGACGGTCGAGAGCACGGCCCCACCCCCGCTGCCGCCCGCGCAGTTCACTTGGGCGGTGTCGGCGCCGCAGCCCACGGCGCTGGCGCAGCTCCACGCCATGCTCGAGACGGAGGGCCCCGCCTCCCGCCAGACCAGAGCCGCGGAGGCCAGCCAGACGATCAGCGACGTGTACGAGCGTCTCTCGGCCAGCGCCTCCTCGTCCCCGCCACCGGTCCCACCGTCCCACCCTCCCATGGCCCAACACACCGAGAAGAAGAACGCGCATGGCAAGAGCTGGGAGGAGGAAGAGGACGATGAGGGAGGCTTCCACGTTGAGCGCGTCGCCCCTGCCACGCGGCAACGGCACCCAGCTCCCCATCCGGACTCTAGGATGGCACCTGTGCACGCTCTCGAGGCCTCGCTGCTCGCCCCCTCGCCACTCGAGGTCAAGGCCCTGCACGCGACAGACGCCCCTGCGCCGAGCGACATGCTCGCCGTTATGCACGACCGCATCCTCCGCATCCACACTGTCCTGCGCAGCGGCAGCCGCCCTCGCCTCGGCACAGACGGCTCGCCCTCCTCGCGTGGGGCCTCGCCGTCCCACCTGGTGGTGCGTGCGGCTTCTGCGGCCTCTGCGGCCTCTGCGGCACCACCGCGCACTCCATCTGCCGCACTGAGCGAAGACAAGGCCGTACAGACGGACGCCTGGTGCGCGCTGGACCACGTGGGCAGTCGCAGCCGCCTCTCTACTGCCTCTGGGTATGACGGGACGTCCACCCCACCCCCACGGACGCACGCCCCACATGGTGGAGAGGGCGAGAGGGAGGGCAGCGGCTTCCTGACGCACCCCTCGCACCACTACATTCCCCTCTCTGCGCTCAAGGACGCGGCGGGCCGACCGCCACACAGCTCCTCGACCTTCTTTGCACGCCCGTCAACGCTCTTCTCCATGGCCAACCCCGGGACAGACGACGAGGACGACGAAAGCACGATGGTGGCGGCGGCGGCAGCGCCGGTGGACGACCACGGCGAGGCACCATGGCGTCAGCGCCATTTGTACGACTCGACACCGTCTGTGCCGGTGGTGCCGGCTGAGGCGGAGGAGGCACCGGTGCCTTTTGAGGCCCAGCCCGGTGCGCACCGCGTGCTCTACCACGGCGACGTGCCCACCCCGACGCTCACCTCTCTGGCCCCCACCGCCGCCATGGCCGCGAGCAGTGTGCCGTCGCACATGTCCTCGCTGCACGCATGGCTGCCCCCGGCCTCGCAGTCTGCGGGGCTGAACAAGGCCATGGCAACCACAACAGCAACAGGAGGAGAAGGAGCGACGGCCGCAGCCTCCCCTGCCCCTCGTGATGATGGCACCGCTCAGCCGTCCCAGTCGCCGTCCTCCGCGAGCCAGGGCATGACCGGCAGCACCCACCGCGGGACACGGACAACGACAACGACAACGTCCCCCTCACAGCCTGTGCCGACGCCGGACCTCATGGCGGTCATCGCACCGCACGAGACGGCCGATGGGCCAGCCGAGCCGCTCACGCAGCGGGTGCTGGACTTCTGGAGCAGCACGGAGCAGCCGCTGTCCCTGACGGCGCTCTCAGAGCCCATCACCACCGGTGCGACGACGGTGGCGGCGGCTGGTGCAGCAGGCCCGTCCTCGCGGCCTCTCACGCGACACAGCCGCCGGCGTCACCGCCACGGCTCGCACAGCGGCACGCCGTCGTCCTCGGTGGCACCGCTCGGCTCTGCGCGGCACGAGGACCCCACCACCACCACCACCGTCTCCTCGCTGACGGCCTCCACCACCGCCCCGCTGCGCACACACAGCCGCCACCAACACCAACACCAACCACCACCACAGCAACATGAGCCTCAGCAGTCTCAGCCGCCGCGCCGTCCGGGTAGCCGTAGCGCCGCACTGTTGTCGACGCGCACCGACACCACGGCGGCCAGCCAAGTGGATCAGCTCGTCTTCAACTCGGCCCAGTACGAGTCCGTGGAGGCCTGGGCGGCGTCCCTGGACGAGGCCGCCCCGATCGTCGCCGACCGCGACGACCCGCCGGTGAAGGCACCCGTGGTGGTGGCCACGCGGCGTGCGACGACGACGTTCGCACCGGCAGCGGCGGCAGACCATGCACCGCTTCCGTCGCACCGTAGTGTGTTCGCGAAGCTGCGGCAGCACTGGGCCATCTCGTCTGACAGCGAGGTCAGCGCCACGAGCGACACGGCCCCGCCCGATCAGGCGACCGCCTCCCCCTCCGACAACGAGGAGGAAGGGGACAACAGACCCATCACTGTGGCGGCGCTGCAGTCCGCCTCACCGACGGCCGCCGCGGACCTTGCACAGTCAACCAACACCGCACGCACCTCGTGGACGTTTCACTCGACCTCCTCCGCGCTGCTGCTGCGCGCGTCGCAGTCCGGGCAGTCGATCACGCACCCGTGGGCCTCCTCCACCGCGTGGACGAGTGCGACCGACGCGAGCGGTGCAGAGCCGCGTGAGGAGGTGGAGGTGCCGTGGGTCTCGACGACGTCCTTCAGCCGCGACGAGGCCGTACACAAGAGCACGCCGCCACCGCCGCCCACGTCGTCGATGTCTCTGCCGTCCTCGGCGGGGCTGTCGGCGCTGGTGGCGGGGACGACGCCCGGCGCGCCACTCGCAAAGCCCGCCTCACGACGACCGACGTCTGGCCTCTCCGCCGCCACCGCCGCCGCGGCCTCAGCGGCTCTGGTCGCCCTCCACAACAAGCCCGCACCTGGTGCTGTCGATGACGATGTCGATGTCGATGACGATGCGGGCGAGGCGACCTCTGAGATGGATGAGGCCCGCCCCCCCTCCCCACCCCGCTTCTCGCTGTACGCGAGCGCCGGCCCTATTGTGGTGCCGCCCACCCCTCGACCCCTCTCCGCCTCGGACGCCGCCGCCCCCGCCGCGCCTGGGGAGCCGGCCGTCGTACAGGCCCCGAGTGTGGCCTGGCAGCGCGCGGCGTCAGCGCGTCAGGCGGAGCTGCTCGCCAGCCACGATGCCGTGCGCCTCGGCTACGAGCCCCTCGCCGCCTCGACGTGGAGTGCGGACGACGTGGAGGGTGACAGCCAGATGGGCGGTGACGACCGTCCTCACACGCCCGTGTCGCAGCGCGCCCCGGCAGCGGCGCCGACTGCAGAGAAGCGCGGGACGCCCCTGCAGTGGCCGCTCGTGCGCCGCTCGCGCTTGTCGGGCACCGGCACGGGCGTGGCGGGGGTGGGCGCCGCCGGGGACAGCTCTCACCCGCGCGTGGGCTCTGCACGACCTCCCACGACGGGTGATCAGACGGCGGGTCGACTTGGTGACGTGGAGGATGCCGCCACGACGACCGCAGCCACGGCCACCACGACGGCCGTGCGACGGCAGCCTCGCGTGACGCTGACGCCGCCGCTGCCCGTGCATGCTTCTCTCACCGCCGCCGCCGCCCCTGCCGAGTCCTCAACCGGCTCAAGGTGTGAGATGGAGCAGGAGGAGGGCCGGTGCGTGAGCGCGGCGACCGCCTCCGCCACACAGGCCGGTCTGCCCTTTACCTACCTCTCTCCCTCGGAGATGCAGCGGGTGGCGCAGGAAACCTCCCCGCAGGCGCTGCGCTACGCCAGCGCCTACTCGTCGTGCACCTCCTCGCAGGCCCCGTCCGCGCACGCCAACGCCTCCACTTCCGACGGTGGCGGCAGCGCGGCTTGGGTGGCCCCGGCACCGGCTGTGGTGGTCGTCGCGTCGACAGACGCGCGCCAGGCCATGACACGCGGACGCGCGCAGTCGGGCGGCCTCGTGCCCACCTCGCACCCTCAGTACCCGCTACACCGGCACTACTCCCTCCCGCACCTCACGCAGTACCACCGTCTGCGCAGTGCGGCACCGGTGCAGGTCCGGCCTACGCAGAGCGACGTGCAAGTCCGACTGGCGCGTGCGAAGAGCGCCGTGTCGCCACTGACCACGACGATGAATGCCGCACCGGAGATTCTGTTGTCGCCGCCGCACGGCCTCACGGCGCGCTCACCGTCGCTGACCAGCACTGTCGAGAAGGCACTGGCGTCACCGGCGAGCGTGTCTGGGAGGTACATGTACGACCCTGTGCTGGATTGCTACTTGGATCGCCACGCACATGTGTACGTGCAAGCCGAGGACGTGGACATGTAAACTGTGAACGCGTGCCGCCAGCGGCACCCCAAAAAAAAAAAAACATTAATAACAACAACAACAACACCACGATAAAGAGAATATCTGTGTCTGTGAGAGTTACCGTCGTTGTGATGGACTCTCCTTTTCTTTTTTTCTTCTCGTTTCCTTTTCTTCAGCATACATTAGAACCATCAACCAAACAAACTACAACAATCAAATAAAATAGAATGCTACCGCCGAAAGAAGAAGCTACCATACTAGCTACTGACGAGAAAAGCGCAGTGCATCTTGGCACGGCACAAGCGAACAGCCCCCGACGCTTTTCGGCTGTTGCTCAAAAAAAAAAAAAACAACAACACAAGCCGTTGACTATTCATTTTCCATATCTACTCCCCATTCTTGTTTTCCCACCTTTCTATCTCCTTCCTCCTCTTTTGCGTTGGAAAGAATTACAGGAGAACGGCCACGCACATTCTCCACGATTTCCCCGCTTTTTGTTGTTTTTGTGGTTGCTGCTGTTGTCGTGACTGGTGGGTGCGTGCGTCTTTGTGTGGGCTAGGCTGATCTGCTTGCCCCTATCCTTCTCTTTCCCTCTCTCTCTCTTTCTCTTTTCCTTTCGCTCCGTGCGATACAGAGCAGAGGGGTCTAATGCCACCGCGGAAGCCTCGCGACCACAAAAAGAAGGGCGAGCGTCCGGACGCCAAGAAGAGCACGGCGCGCGGCGCTGCGGCTGGCGGTCCTCGCCGGGTTGTGTTTCCCAACGTGGATACCGATGGTGCGAAGCTCCCCGCCCCTGTGGCGGCACTGCAGGCTGTGATTCACCCGCCCGTTGCGGAGAGCGCCGCCCTCGTGTCCTCGAGCTCCGCGCCGCCGTCATCCCTTGTTGAGGTGGAGGTGGAGACCAAGCAGGGCTACCTCCTCAAGGGCCTCCTGGTCGAGCTGGACGCCTTCTACAATGTTACCATTCAGGATGCCACCAGCCGACGTGTGCGTCCGTGCGATATTGAGCGCGAGCTGATGCGGAATAAAATTGAGCACACGGCGAGGGCCTTCAACGACCCCTTCTTCCCCGGCTATCGCACCGGCGCCACGGCGGCACCGGCCGCGCTCGACGAGGCCACGGCGGCGCTCCTTGAGGAGTACCGCGAGAGGCCCGACTCGCTCGCGCGGCCGCGGTACGTGGGCACGACGATGGTGCGGAGCAGTAACTTGCTCATGATCCGCTTCTTGCCCAGCGCGGCTGCTGTGGCCACCACTTCTACTACCACTACCACCACTGCTGCCCCTGCGACGGCCGCCGGTGCGAAGCCGCCGTCCGCGTCACTGCTGGGGATGCCACTGGCGCTGCGGTTCTCTGCCATGGCAGCGGGCGTGAAGAGGGTGCTGGGCCTGCAGAAGCTGCAGAACCGACGCGAGCGTCGTCAGCGACTGGAGGAGGCGAAGAAGAAGCGCAATGCGAGCTGAGAACAACGCCTGGTCAGTCTGGTCAGTCTGACTTGCTTGTGTGGCTTTTTTTTTTCGCACGTTTTTCACACCCTCCTTTCTCTTGGTTGCCGATCCGTGCCGAGCTCGGCGCCTCTCACGCGTGGTTTACAGCGTGTCACTTTTTTTTTTTTTCGGTTTTGGCGGCACACCATTGCCGTCTCTGCCAGAAGAAGAAGAAGAAAAAGCAAGACTCATGTGGCGAACAGGAGTCCCATACACACAATAAACAACAACCAAACATCCACGAAGCAAAACACCTAAATAACGGATGGATTGAGATGAATCCGCGGAGAGCCAAATGCACGCAACTCTGCGGCAGAACTGCGCCGTGGCGTATCTTCACAAATTCGCCGGCATGGTGACGTGGACGAACAACCCAATCGTGTTGTTTTCCTTTCCGTCCATCATCGTTTTTTTTTTCAGCCTTTCCAAGCATTACTGCTTTCACGTACTCACCATCGACGCCCGCTCTCACAAACCCGTCTATTTGCTCCTCCCTCTCTCACTTTTTCCACACACTCTTTGTTTTTTGTGTGTGTGCGTGTGTTGTTTCTGGCCATGCCCTTCTCGGTTCCAGTACAGACTACTGTGCACCACCCTTTTTTTTTCTCGTATTTGCTTGCCGTTGCGCTCATAGACTCCCTGCATCTCGTCACGTACGAGAGAGATACACATATCATACACGCATTCGTCACACTGAGTTGGCCATTCACGCAAGGGACACCATGTTCACCCTGCCGCTTCTCACCGCGGCCCAGGCAAGCTTCCAGTGTCCCGTGTGCTACGGCCTGTACACGGATCCTGTCTGCCTCCCGTGCAGTCACAGCTTCTGCCGCACGTGCGTGCTGCGCTGCCTCCAGGCCCGTCCCCAGTGCCCGCTCTGCAACGGCATTGTGCGCAATCCGAAACGACTTTTGACTCCCTTGCCCACTCTCGCCTCCCTTGCGACGCTTGTCCGCGCGGCCGCCAAGGATGGCGCGCAGTTCGCCGCCTCGAGGCCCCTGGCCACCGTTTCGGCGGCACCCACCGCCAACCTTGATGAACCTCTCGAACCTCTCGAACCTCTCGAGCCTCTTACATCCCCTCCGCACGCACCCTCCGCGACACAACCACTCGCGGCTGTACACGCGGCGAGCCTTGACCCCACCACCAGCATCACCACAGCGACTGTGACCGGGCCCCCGACTCTGCCACTCGCGAATGAGGCGCTGGAGGATCTCTGGACCTCGTGGGCGGACCTACCAGACGGGGCGGCCTTGGACGCGACCCCTCGCCTAGACCGCCACCGTGACGATGTCCCGACGCCTTCAAACGAGTGCGGCCCTTCACTCACCTCACCGGCCCCGCCGCCTCCGCTGCCGCTTCGCCTCCGCACAGAGGGCACGTGCACACTGACCATGCACCCGCCGCTCAGTCGCGTGACCCTGGCCAGCCTTATCCCCCTCACACGCGTGCACGGGGACGCCATCATCACCGTGGGCACAATCCGCGACGCTGTAGACGGCGTCTTTCGCGATGGGACGTGCTTCCTGTGTGGGCTCAACTTGTCCTCACGTGCGGCGATGCGGGCCTTTCTCTACTCGCTGCTCACCGGCCGCGCCGAGGCGAGCGGCTGCACGGCCGACGACCTCCGCACCGTGACCGCACAGAGCCTCTCACTCGATCTCGGCCCTCTCTGGCAGCTGAGCGGTGAAATCGAGGAAACAGCAGGCGCTGACGAAGCTGGACTCGCCACCGCGCTCGCGCATCAGAACTGTCTGGCCTGGAGCGGCGTGCTGGCGCCTTCCCGTTACTTTCGCGGCCGCACGCATCTTTGCACACGGTCAGAGGCTGTGCGCGTGCAACAGGCGCTCGTGGAGGCGCGCACAGACGACCCCTCGGCGAGCGTCGGAACGGGTGCGGCGGAGGAGGCCTTGGCGAGGTTAGTGCAAGACCACCTGTCTGTACAGCGCCATGTGCAACTGTCCCCATCACGGCCTCCTGCTGCGACTGCATCTGCGCCAGACGCCTTGTCGTCCCTACCGGTTCGATCACGTAAGCGTGGCCGATCATCTCCGTCTGCGCGCGCAGAGGCGCATCCCGACGTGCCGCACAGCGGTGCACTGGCCTTTCTGCTCGTCAACCATCTCACGGCCACCCCTGCGGTGGAGGCACAGCCTGCGGGGGAGGGCAGCGATGGAGTGTGGAGCGTGGGGTGCGCCGTGTGCGGTCGACCTTCGCGGAGTGGGGCCTCGGTGCGGGCGTGCATGGCATCGGTGCTCGATCCTCGACATCCACCCGCCTGCGGCCGGTGCTACCACCTTCCCTGCGCCTTGTTGGCTGGCGCGGACCGCTGTCTCGTGTTTGGGCTGGACGAGCCTGAGGTGTCCTCGTCGACCACATCCGAGGACGATGAGGACAAGGCACGCCCCGCCAGTGATGGTGGTGATGGTGGCGGTAGCCGCAAAGCCCCGCTGCCGCGCCAGACGCAGACGCCGGCTCCCACTGTGACGCTGTGGTGTGGACCGTGCTATCGCCAGCGCGCGCGCTGAACCCGTGCGCGTGTGCGTGCTGTTATTTTCCCCCGTTTTTTTTTTCGTTGTGCCACATTCGAGAGGCTGAAGAAGAGGTATCAACTCCGTTGCGCGTCTATTTCGCGAAATCGATGAAAAACACCAAGTAACGACGGCTACTCTGAACATGGAGACCATCGTCACTAGTGCATGAACACACATATTTCTATTGTGTCTGCATCGCCGCCTCGCCGCGTCTCCGCACACCGACGCAAGAATCTCTCCCTCTCCCTCCCCCCTTTCTCTCACACACACTCTGTCTCTTTGTCTCACCAGAAATTCTTCTTTTTTCCCTAGATAAACCTTCGCCACACACACACACACACACACACACACACTTGCGCGCAGACTCCGAGCTCGTTCCTGTCTCGCATCTGATTTTCTTCTTGTTACTCTTTTTCTTACAGAACACCATGTCCTACGCCGGCGAAGATCCCGCTCACAACCTCGGTGGCCAGCCCCCGATGATGGGCCCCGGCTCCGCTACGGCGGATCAGACCAGCGTCGTCTCGGGCGGCAAGCTCGGCGGCAAGGGCGGTGCCCGCGGCAAGGGCAAGGGCAAGGGCAAGCGCGGTGGCAAGACCGGCGGCAAGGCGGGCAAGCGCGACAAGATGTCTCGCGCCGCGCGTGCGGATCTGAACTTCCCCGTCGGCCGCATTCACCGTCGCCTGAAGGATGGCCTGCACCGCAAGCAGCGCTGTGGCGCCTCTGCGGCGATCTACACCGCGGCCCTCCTCGAGTACCTGACCTCTGAGGTCATTGAGCTCGCTGGTGCGGCGGCCAAGGCACAGAAGACGGAGCGCATCAAGCCGCGTCACCTGCTTCTGGCCATCCGCGGTGATGAGGAGCTGAACCAGGTAGTGAACGCCACCATCTCCCGCGGTGGTGTGATGCCGAACCTGCACAAGGCCCTGGAGAAGAAGACCAAGAAGAAGAGCACGAAGCGTGCTGCGTGAAAACACACACAAAGACACACAAAGCTGGCATGATGAAGCAAACACAAGAAGGAAGAAACCGAAATAAACGCAGATGAAGAAAATAGAGCATTGGGCACGACACTTTTTTTCCCCTTGGAGACATGCGCTTGATGAAAACGGAGCGAAAGCAGGAGGGGAGACTCAACACATTTCTTGTTGTTTTCCCCACCTCCTTTTCTTCTTCTTTTCCTCCATCGTCTTTTCCTCGTCGTGTTGTGTTCTGCTCTGTTCTGTTTTCTTTTCCTTCCTTCTTTCTTTCTTTCTTGTCTTGCCTCTTTCTTCTTTGCCCTGTTCTTCTCACACGTGACTCTGGAATGTCTGTAGCCCATTTTTGCTGCTATTTGATTTTCCCTTCTCTCCACCCCCCCACACACACCCTCTAAACCATAGATATTTTTGACCGTGCAAGTTGTTTGTTTTCCGTCTTACCACCACTTTTTTTTCTTCCCTTTCTCTCTTTCCCCGTGCTGCCTTGCTGCCGCATGTCCTGTACGTTGTTCTTGTTTTGACGCGTCTTCTGTTTTTCTTTCTTCTTTCTTCTGCCTCTTCTGCCTTCTCCCTTCTTCACTTTTTTTTTTGTCGTTGATGAGGTCAGCGAGTGGGCAAGGGCAAAGGAACACAGACGGCGCCACAAGTGCGCACGAGAAGGTTCAAACAAGTGATAAAACACCCCTCAGAAAACTACAATGGAATACGATGCCATCTGAACAAACAACAAAGGGAAAAGGAAGAAGAAACATAGCAGAAAAGACGGGCCCCAAATAGAATGAATGAACCACGTGAAGAGCTACGTATGCTTACGCGTACGTGTTCTCTCCTTGGTCTTTTTCTTACTCATTCACTGTTCTTTTCTGTTTTTTTCTTTTCTTTCCCCCTTTTTTTTCTGATATCTTGTAGCTTTACGTGATTGTTTCGTATCAGACACACAATCGAACAACCAAAACCTCTGAGGTGTCTTCTTTTCCCCCTTCTAGAGCGACAGACAGGTTTTGAGTGTTTTTTTCCAAGGCGACATTTGTAGACCAGAAAAACAAAAAAAAACAAAAAAGAAGCAAGAGAAGCACCACATGCCATCAAAGGAAAAATGCAGGCATCTCTTGGAACACACAGAAAACAAAACAAAACTGCGGACCAGGCACGGTCTTCTGTTTTTTTTTGTCTCATGGCAAGACTTTTGCCAGGGGACTTTGAAGTGCAGTGGAGGCAAGAGAAAAAAGCGACAGACTCACTCCGCGTGGTGCAAGTGCCCACACCGTCTTCCCTTGCCGATTTCTCCTTCTCTGTCCTCACTCCCCCTTTTTTTTGTTTTGTTCTCACATGGACGTGCCATCGGAGACCGAAACAAAATGGATAAACGCATGGGGACATCAACACGGGTGTGATGGCCTTCTTCACGACTGCTGTCACTTCACTCACAATCTGTTTTTCCCTCTTTTTTTTCACATCTTCCTCTCATTTCACTCCCCTCTCTTCCTTGCTTCTTTTTCTTCTTCCTTTTGTTGTTGTGCGACCACACTCACGACCCATCGCGCGCACACACACTCTTACACACGCTCCTCTACAAACAAACATAAAGAGGGACCAACAATTGTTGTTTCGCGTGCCTGCGGCGTGATCCTTTATCTCCTCCCCCTTTGCCTAGTTAGTAGCCAGTTATCCACGAGTTGCCGCCCTGTTCTTCCCCTCGGCGCGTATCCCTCTGACACCCGTTTTATCTCTAGTTAGCACAGACAGTCACCCCCCCCCCCCCCCCCATCTAGTCGACTTTTTCTTGTCAATTCATTCCCTAGCAACTCATGTGGCGCATCCAATCCTCCATGACGACGCGCCTGACCATGGCCGCCGTCGCCGCCACCGCCTCCAGCACGAGCCTTGTGACCCGCGGTGCTGTGCGCTCGTCCGTGTCGTCTCCTGCCCTGCTCCAGGCGTGCCGGTTTATTCACGGTGAGATGCGTCATAAGAACACGGACTCCGATAACACCCGCATTCCGTGGGACTTCACGACCGCCAGCTATGAGAAGATCCACCACCAAATCCTCCCCAAGTTCCCCCGCGCTGAGCGCCGCTCGGCTGTCATTCCACTTCTGCACCTCGCCCAGCAGCAGCAGGGCGGCTACATCCCCGTGACGGCCATGTACAAGATCGCGAAGATCTGCGAAGTGCCGCCGATGCACGTGTTCGAGGTGGTCACGTTCTACTCCATGTTCAACCGCCACCCTGTCGGCAAGTACCACATGCAGTTCTGCCGCACCACGCCGTGCATGCTGTGCGGCGGTGATGAGCTGCTCGCCAAGACGCTGACCTACCTGAACGTGGACATGCACGGCACGACCAGCGACGGACTGATCACCGTGGGCGAGATGGAGTGCCTCGGAGCGTGCGTGAACGCCCCCATGCTCGTGATTAGCGACTATACCAACCCGCCCCACTTTTCCTACGACTACGTGGAGGACCTTACCTTTGAGAGCCTCAAGGTCGTGATTGAGAACCTGCGCGCCGGCAAGCCCTTCAAGATTGGCTCCCAGCGCACGGACCGCAAGTGGGCGGAGCCAGCGGGCGGCCGCACCTCTCTCTTTTTCAAGGAGCCGCCTGCACCGTACTGCCGCGACTTGGATGCGAAGCCCGAGGAGAAGAAGCCGGAGCCTCCCAAGAAGTAAGCTAGGAAGAATGCACACACACACACACAGACACACGCACACCTGAACAAGAGAGGCAGAGAAGCACAGGCACGCACACACACGCGCGGGTGAAGGAACACAACGTAGCTCAGATACTTTTGTCTTCGCTGCTTTGAACCACCTTTGGTGCTTTTTCTTTTCCATTCCTCTTCTTCTTCTTTTCGTTTAGAACAACAAGTGTGATGCCGTGCAGCGAAGAAGGAAGTAGGTAGCCTGCAAGCGAGCGGTGAAGGACGCGCGGCGCGCACCACCGCTCGTCTGCTCAATCTCTATTTTTGTACACTCTCGGACGTGATGACAGACACGCATACATGCCTTCTTTATGGACTCTGACGGAAACATGTGCGTTGTGTGCTGATCCTTTTTTTTCCTCTGCCACCATCTCCCTACCTTGAGTCATTGTTGTGCGAATCTGCAGGCACAATCAAGCGAGCCACCAAGCACCAAAGAATAAAAAGGACAATCTGAATAATTCCGGCGAATAAACACGTCAGGATGGTTCCGGGCGATTACACTGCGGGCAAACAGCAACCCGTGCACACATGTGCGCCTACATGGAAACGCACGTGCGCTTCCTGTGAGCACAAATGGTTGTCCTCCGCCGAGAGCACCGTATGAAAAAGGGTTGAAAAGAAGAGGACACGGCGACCACGAAGGACAGGGAATCTCCCTCTCCCCTCCGTCACTTGTGTTGCTCTGCAGCTTCTCCCCTCTTCTCTCTTTGAGTTGGGCTGTTAACACCACGCTCACCAGATAGAACGAATAAAAAGGAAAGGTGCACGCACATCATCGCATCTGAATCCACCGATCACTCTATCTTCGTCCTAATTGGCTCACACTTCTTTTGGATGTGTCCCCACTCTCTTGCTCCACCTTTTTTTTTTTCATGTGGGATGCAACAGCTGACTCTGTGTTTCACACATACGATCACGCACCAACACACATACATCCAGTCCACACACACACACACACACACACACACACATATATATATACCCACCGCCAACCGGTAACTCGGCTTCTTTTTGTTTCATCTTTTCTTTCTTTCTTTCTTTCCTTCTTTCTTTCTTTCTTTCTTTTCTGTCCTTCACTATGTCCGACAGCGCGTGCTCGACAGCTGCCGCACCAAGCAGCTTGGACGCAAACACAGAGGCCATGCTGCGCGCCGACATTGAGCAAGTCCTCGCCAAGTACCGCCTTCAAGCGACGGACGTGAAGGTGGAGATTGGCCACGTCGCTCCCGTGCCGCCCACATCGCCCCTGTCCTCACCACCGCGCGTGCCCGCTCAGCCATCCGTGTCAGAGACACGTGCCTCGGAAACACTTCCGTCCGCAACACTGGCCCCACAGCGGCTGAGCACCACCGCCCCGCCCGAGCCGCTGCCCGAGGTGACGGGGCTCAGCGCTGCGCCACTGAGCGCGGTGCTCAATCCGTCGAACTTTATCCCACCCGAGATTCAGGCGGAGATGGGGCGTCAGAGGCAGCGCGATGAGCGCGACCGCATCCTTAAGAGCTTCACCGGCAAGAGCGTGCTCCTTGCCGACAAGAAGAAGCGCGACGAGGAGAAGCGCCAACCGCTGCCGCACTACCCACCCACGAGCGCGGCCCGGGCGAACGGCCTGCAAGCCGCGGCTGTCCTCGCCGCCGCCACCAGCGCCAGGCCGGCCCCCCCAAAGAGCAGCGGCACCACGACGACCATTCCAGCCGCCCCGTCGCCCACAGGGAGTCCCACCACCCACACCACCACCAACACCAATGTGTTTGCCGGTACGGCCCCCGCGACCGCCGGGGTGGAGAGTCGCGCCAGCAGCAGCGGCGGTGGCTCCCCACCGGGCTCGAGGCACATGACAGTGTCGCTGCCCGAGGAAGCCCCGGCCGGGGATGGACGCCTCGGCAGCGAGCGCCGGTACCGCAGCGGGGCGCAGATGCCTGTGTTCAGCATCCTTTCCAAGGAGGGCAGTGTCGCCAGCGGCGGCTCGCAGGGCGGCAGCATGGCCCAGCCCGGGGTCTCCGTCAAGGACTCCCCGGCGCCACCTGCAGAGGTGGTGCACACACCGGCGACGGGCGAGTGCGCCGCCCCCACACACGTGCCCAGCATCCTGCGCAGCAGCCTCGGCTCCGGCTCCAGCTCCGCGCTGCCTGCGCTGCCGCCGCTGGCGCAGACGAGCGTGCGCACGGCGCTCGTGCAGTCGCAGATCCACGCCAGCCAGGAAAACCAGCGCCGCGCGTCCGACCTGGCTCGACCGACGGCGACCTCGACACCCGCGTCCACGCCCACCACCCTCCCGCCGGCCTGTGCGTCTGGAGGACGGCGCCCCACGCCGCTCGGCACAGACGGACCGAAGCCTTCGCTGCGCGAGCTGCTCGCCGCACAAGAAAAGGAGGAGCGCGTCGTCGAGCAGAAGCTCACCGCGCACCAGCGCCTGCTCAGCGAGCTGCGCCATAGCTCACCGCGGCAGTCGCTCGATGGCTGCAGCACGCCGAGTGTGCCGATGGACACGGCGATGAACACCTCCTCCGCGGGCCTGACGCCCTCGCCGCCCCCCACCATGTCGGCGGCAGCAGCAGCAGGGCCAGTGAGGCCGGCACCACCGCTTTCGCCAGTGCGCACGACGTCGCCCCAGCACAGCACACGCCCCTCCTCGAGCGCCTCTGGCGCACGTGCGCTGTCGGCGCGCAGCAGCATTCAGGTGTGTCGCGTGACGCTGCCGACGGAACCCAAGGCACGCGCGGAGGTGGTGGAGCAGTTCTGCGCCTCGACGGCGGGGCAGGCGGTGCTGGGCACGAAGAGCCGCTACGAGCACCTCCTCGCCGCGCAGCAGCAGCTCCTGGACTCGCGCAAGAAGGACGACAAGGAGTACCAGACCGTGCTCGCCAAGGCCGTTGAGCTGAACCAGAAGCTGCGCGGACCCTAAAAAAAAAAAAAAAATAACCACCGCCACCAACAGCCACAACCACCACAACACACACACTGACAGCAAACAACAGAAACAACAACAGCGCGTGGCACCCTCCCCAAAGCAAAGCACACAAGCAAATTCGGGCTTTGGATAGAAGGAGAGGTCACGAATGCCGATGATCGCCATGAACCGCAATGATTATCCCTTTTTCCCCTCCGTTTGTTAATGCAAGATTTCATGCTTGCGCTGTAAATACACAACCCACTTTTTTTTTTTTTTTGCTCTGCGCCTTGTGGCGCAATCTGGAATAACAGACGTACATAAAGAAACTCAAGCACACACGCAACTGCGACACGGGGAGAGATAGAGAAGGAAACACGCGAGCTCGCCGCGCTCTCGGCGAGTCTGCGGAGGAGCACAACGAGCGCGCGCACACGCATCCATGGGCAGAGGTGTCAAGTGTCCGATTACCCATCGCATGGCACATGACCAGCGCAGTGTGCGCGCCATCGCACACACAAGATGAAGAAGATCTGTTAGAGAGTGCGCGCCACTCCGTGGGGTTTTCCCTTCTCTCTCTCTCTACCGAACATGTACAGATATGTCAAGTCGCCTTGTTTACTGCTTTTTCTTTCTTTCACGTTGATGCGTGCGTTTCTTCAGTCCTCCTTTTTTTTCGGACAGACCGTACCCCTCCACCTCTCTCCTTGCGTGCAGAGCGAGCTTTCGCATACTCACTCTTTCTGTGATCGCCCTTCCCTTTTTGATGCTCACTTCCTGATGTCCAGGCGCCTCATGTCTCTTTTTTTTTCTGGCACTTTCTTTTTGATTTTGATTTGATGGACCGGATGACGTCAGGGCTCCCTTTTTTTGTTTTGTTGTGGCTAGACTACACCTGCACACTGGTCTCCGTTTTGGCTGCAGGCACAAGTCTCCGTGATGTTTTTTTCTTCTTCCTTTTTTTTTTCTTGTTGCTGTGACTGACACAATATCCCCCTTCTTTTCTGTAGGTGGCGGCGTGATCGCGTCACCTACCCCCGCCCCCCAAAAAACAACAACAAAAACAAACACTACGCGCAACGAATACAAACCTGTGCGTGCATGATCTTGACAGTAAAAGGACTTCATTCTTTTCTCGATGTTTCACTGTTGAAACTGTTCGTCCTGCCCCTGTTCCCGACATGCGCGGTCTTTGGTATCTGAGCTCATTCCAACTCGTGACCTCACTTAACCGCTTGCCCTGTGCGGCATTTTCTTTTTGGTCTCTCATTCCCTCGCACCGTTTCATTTCTCCGCACTCATCCCATCTCCTTTTGCTATCTTTATCACCGCCTGTCCATACTGTTCTTCGAACGGAAACGGAACAAGAAGAAAAGAGATCTACACCCGCACTACCACATCACATCCCCCTCACGTAAAACCAACACTCACCGTTTTACCCCTCCCTCCGTCCCCCCAAAAATACTCATCATGGCCACCAAGCAGGACCAGATCCTTGACAACATTCTGGGGGCTGTCGGCGGCACGCCCTGCGTCCGCGTCAACCGCATCCCCCAGGCCCATGGCATCAAGTGCGAGATGATCGCCAAGTGCGAGTTCATGAACCCCGGCGGCAGCGTGAAGGACCGCATCGCCAAGCAGATGATCGAGGACGCCGAAAAGGACGGCGTGCTCAAGCCGGGCTCTCGCATCGTCGAGGCCACCAGCGGCAACACCGGCATCGGCCTCTCCATGGCCGCGGCGGTCAAGGGCTACCACATGACCATCACCATGCCCAAGAAGATGTCCCACGAGAAGGAGGTCACCGTCAACGCCCTCGGCGCCACCGTCATTCGCACGGAGACCTCGCTCGCCCACGACCACCCCGATTCCCTCATTGGCATTGCGAAGCGCATGCGTGACGAGGAGGGCTACGTGCTGCTCGACCAGTACTCCAACCCTAGCAACCCGCGCGCCCACTACGAGCACACGGGCCAGGAGATTTGGGACCAGTGCGGCGGCAAGGTCGACATGGTCGTGGTGTCCGCCGGCACCGGCGGCACCATCAGCGGCATCGCCAAGAAGCTCAAGGAGTGCAACCCGGACATCATCGTCGTCGGCGTGGACCCCGTCGGCAGTCTTCTCGCTGACCCCGAGCACCCCGAGATCGCGTCCTACCAGGTCGAGGGCATCGGCTACGACTTTGTGCCCGACGTGTGCGACCGCAGCCTCGTCGACCGCTGGGTCAAGACGAAGGACCAGGAGAGCTTTGAGCTCGCCCGCGCGTTGCACCGCGAGGAGGGCCTGCTCGTCGGCGGCAGCTCCGGCTCCGCCCTGGCCGGCGCCCTGCGCGCGGCCAAGGACCTCAAGGAGGGTCAGCGCTGCGTCGTGCTGCTGCCCGATGGCGTGCGCAACTACATGGCCAAGTTCGCGGACCCCAACTGGATGATCGAGCACGGCTTCATGCAGGGTGAGGTGACCCGCCCCACGTACGACACCCTCGAGAAGGAGGTGCAGGAGCTGCGCGCCAAGGTGGCCCGCCTCGAGAAGAAGGAGTGATAGTTTAAAAAGCAAAACCGAAAGAAAAAAAACAGCAACAACAGCAACAACAGCAACATCAGCAATCACAGGAAGAATAAAGCCTAACAGAACAGAAACACCAACCACGAAGTAAATAAAAATCATAAGCCATACTGTTCCCCTTCCACACCGTTTTTAATACCCCTGTCCTCGCAGTTTGTTTCTCTTCAATTGCCTTGTCATCATATTCTCGTTTGTTTATCTTTTTTCCCAGTGGGTGTGTGCTAGGCATGGGAATGCACAGACCTTCTCAGTGAACCGGCTAACTCAGTCATATTCCCCCATCCACCGGATTTCTTTCTTCCCCGTTTTATTTCCTCTCGTTGCTAAGCACGCACACGCACACACGCACACGCGCGCGTACACACACACACACACAGGTACACTTACTGAGAGTATCCATACATGACTCCAAGTGTCTGTGTCTGTGTGTATGTGTGTGTGTCCAAACATACGGTGCGCTGGTCTTGATCACGGTGCGCGGGTCTTGATCACGGTGGCTCTAAGCCTCCCTGCTACACCCCAAGCATACTGTGCCTGCAAGCTTATACTGGAAGCGCTGTCTAATACCAA
This sequence comes from Wallacemonas sp. Wsd, assembly GCA_030849645.1. Lineage (NCBI taxonomy): Eukaryota > Euglenozoa > Kinetoplastea > Trypanosomatida > Trypanosomatidae > Wallacemonas > Wallacemonas sp. Wsd. Next base: position 66,766 of record JASANQ010001295.1, on the reverse strand, counting down.
CCAACGAGTCATTCCAACAACAGAAGAATCCCCCAAGAACAGAACAAAATGCACACACACACGCACACACACAAAAGCCGCACATACACCATCAGAAGCTGACTAGGTGTGTGCGAAGGTGACTTCCGACCAGGCGACTAGCCACGAACCAGCACTAGCCACCGCCACCACGCACAGAGAGCGAACGAGCGGGCGAGAAAGGACCGCACACATGAACCACGACAACAACTTGGAGGACGACCGCAGGCAACTTTCCTCAAAAACCTACGGAAGGAAGCACATGACTTTTTTTTTTGTAAATTGCTTGCTTTCGGAGGCGCTTTTTTTTCCTAAGCATCACCCTGTCACCAAGCCGCACTGAACATCGACGCCAACTTATTGTTGATTTTTTCTTTCCCTAGGGTTGCGTGCCCACACACTTTAGTAAAAAAAAAAAAAAGAAGTGCGTGCGCACACACGCGCACTTTCAGTATCTGTGTGCTTCTATTCAACATTTTTTTTGCGCATCTTTTGACAACCATCATCTGACAAATGAGCGGCATTCCGTCCGTGCGAGTACCGTCGGCGGCCGCTCTGCCATCAGAATAACCGTAAATGCGCAGCCACATGTGGTGACGATGTCCAATAAGGCGAGTTGAAGCGCAGGGGCTTTGGTCAGTGACGGAGCCCTCCTCCTGCTCATGTGTATGAGCCGCTTCCCTCATCGCACGGATACGTACACGCCTTTTTTGAGATCATCGTCAAAAAAACACCACTCGTTTTTTCTTTTTTTCTTTTTCGTTCTCTCTTTGACGAGAGCTAAGTCAGTCAACGCAATCGGCAACAGGGTGTCCTCAAGCGTGTTCAAGGTGCCGAATCCACTGTCTCGACTCTCTCCTGCCTTTTTTGGAGGAGCAAAACCCAGAGGGCGAGACCAGCAAGGAAACCGCAGACAAAAAAAGAGAAACCTAAAGCACCGCACGCACTAAAACAAAATTCTAATCCGTTTGATCAATGATTTTCTTTTACAACTATTATTATGACCGTATATATATATACACTAATAGTCACTTCGCACACGGCACAAACCACACCGTGCTCGTGTCGAAGGCCAAAAACACACGAAAACCAAATAAACTACTTCACTGGTAGCGCTAACGAAAGGAAAAGCACACTACCCACACTAATATAAGCACGTCGCTGTCGATAACGCTTGTGCCTCTTGCGCAGAGCAGAGCCAAGCGAACACCCCGTTTAACGGTGACACACTGCCACTGTGTTTCTGCAGTACACACCCCTCTTTTTTTTTTTCTCTTTGCTTGTTCGTCTCTCAAGCATATGACCGGAAGTGCGCCAAGGTCCCGCTGCCTCACTCTCCCTTTGTTTTCTCCCATTCTGCCTCTCTGTCTCTCTCTGTCTCTCAAAATATGGTCACATTTTTTTTTGCCTTATTTGCCATCTTTGTCTTTCTAAACACCACTACTTGTTTCTCAAGAGCGTGCATCTTTCGACGCTCTTTTTCCTTTTAAAGATTCACTTCTTGTGCACTTTCCCTCCTTGCATTGCTTTTCCTTTTTTCCTTTTGCCTCCTCGTTGTCGTGTGCTGCGTTGTCTCCACCGTGTTTTGTCCTCTCCCCTCTGGTGTGTACACACTCTTATTTTCGAATTTCTTCGTGTGACTTCCTTCCTCTTCACTCCCTCCTTTTCCCTCTGCGATTTCTCTCTCACTTTTTGTTTCCACTAGTCACCCATCATGTCGAGTTTGTCCTCGTCACAGGAAGGGGACTCGCGGACCCCTGGGCACGGCGGCAGCGCTCCCGTGGAGGTGGCCGCCGCCTTCTCACGGCGTCTCTCCGTTGAGCACGGTATGACGCACTTGTACTCGAGCAGCTCACTGCACACCATCCCCGAGCAGCCGGACACACCCTCCCCATCAACTATCGCACTGCCCTCGCAGCCCCCGCAACCGAGTCCATCGTCGCCCGTGTCCACAGCTGCATCTGCATCTGCGCGACCGGCACCGTTGCGCGCACGCGACGGTGGTGCACCCGCGAGTGCGGTGCCACCCAGCAGAGGCTCGGCCAACACGCCAGCCGCCGCACCACGCGCAGAGAAGCCGTCCTCAAGTCCGACTGCCTTCCACGGCGGCAGCACGCGCCACCGGACCTTCTGCGAACCACCTGTGTGCGTGTCGCAGACAACCTCGGCACAGGCGTGGGTGCGCGTGCACGTGGGCGGCACCGTCTTCACCACCACCCTCGCGACCCTGTGCGCGGATCCAGAGTCGATGCTCTGCGCCATGTGCGCACCGCTCGCCGCCGCGCCCTCACCGTCCGTGCCGCCGCCGACCACGACCGCCTCGATCACGGTGCACGTGGACCCCACCGCACTGACCAGCCCCGTGTTTGCCATGGACGACGACAGCGGTGCTGCGGAAATGTGCCGTCGCAAGGACTGCGCGACAGCAACTGCTTCGACTGCACGAACGGCGTCGTCCACACGGGCACCGACATCCCTCACAGCGGCCGCGACGCGTGCGAGCGTGGCGGGCGGCGGCGAGTCGATGAGCCCACACGCCGACGTGACCTTCCCCGGCGGCTCGTGCGACGTGCTGCCGCTCGATGTCGACGACCACAACAGCCTCCTCCTCGACCTCGACCCGGAGTACTTTGCACCGGTGCTGAACTTTCTGCGCCACGGCACGCTGCTCATTCCGCCGTCGTGCAACCCTCGCGGCGTGCTCGCTGTCGCGACGTACCTGAATGTGCGTGGTGTGGTGGCGATGCTGACGCCGCGGCCGCGCGTGATGCCGCAGTACCTGTTCAGTTGGGGCTCCGGCACCCACGGTGAGCTCGGCACGCAGCGGCTCGCCGACAGCGACGCCCCCACGCCCTTCCGCATGACGCCGTTCGGGGTGCGCGTGGTGCAGGTCGCGCTCGGCGCCAACTACAGCATCGTCCTCAGCGACCGCGGCGAGGTGTACAGCGTGGGCAATGCGGACTGGGGCCAGCTCGGCCTCGGCAACCCGCGGCTGCTCGAAACCAACCCAGCGAATCGCGCCAAGGTGCAGCTCATCCCCCGACGCATCCCGCTGTTTGAGCAGCAGCCCGCGCTGTCCATTGCCGCCGGCTACGCCTTTGCCATGGCGATCACGGAGGGGCACCACGTGTATTTTTGGGGCAACAACAACCACGCGCAAGGCGGCCTCGGCGCGGCCTACTTGGATGCGCAGTTCAAGAAGATGGACTCGCCCTGCCTGGTCAAGACGCTGGAAGGGAAGCAGATTGTTCAGGTCGGCTGCGGCAGCTTCTTTGGACTCGCGCGCAGTGCCGACGGTGAGCTGTACAGCTGGGGCTTGGTGGAGTGCACGGGCCTCGGCACTCTCGAGGAGGTCCGCCACCGATTCGTCGGTACCGATGTGGTTGGCCTCGCGCTCAGCAACGAAGGGCGCCATGTGGTGCACACGCCGCAGCGCGTGCGCTTCCCCGTCAACGACGCCGGCAGCACGACCACCCGCCTCACGCACATGCACGCGGGCCAGTGGCACAGCGGGGCGATCAATGACCGCGGCGAGCTTTTCACGTGGGGCGTGGGCTACCAGGGCCGACTGGGACACGGCGACAAGGAGCCTGCCTACACGCCGCGACAGGTGCGCGGCGCACTCGCCGGACACTGGGTCGTCGACGTCGCGTGCGGCTCCTTCCACACCGTCGCGCTCACCAACCGCGGCGCGGTGTTCTGCTGGGGCGACAACGCGAGCGGCCAGTGCGGCCTGCACACTCCGTCGGCCGCTGGCGGTGCGGTCAGCTCGCCCACCACGGCGCAGCCGTCGATGTCGTCGGTGTCGGGCACCACGCCCGAGGCCGTCACGAGCCCCTGCCGTGTGGTGGGGCTCGAGTTTGTCGCGGGCGGCGTGGCGCGCGGTGTGTCCTGCGGCCGCCAGCACACCACCATCATCATGGACGGTCCACAGCCAGGCTGCTGGGAGGCGTGCTGCCGGCTCGATCACCGTGGCCGTCCGCGCGGCCAGCACAGACAGGTCTTCGTCATTGGCGAGCGCCTGCGCATGCTCGACGTGCTCAGTGGTGGTCGAGGTCGTGGTGGTTGTGGCGGCGTCCAGGGCAGCGGAGGAGGCCGCAGCAGCAGCGGTGGCCATGCGCACCACGACGGCCTCGGCCTTGGTGCCACGACAGTCGACGGACGCCGCCTCTCACGCTCGGCTGCGGCCGCCTCGCTCACAGGCCGCTACGGCACCGGCTCGGAGGGCTCTCCACTGCACCTGTCGCGTGCGGCGGCGACGGCGGCACTGCATCGACGGTACACGATGGACGCGCACGGCTCGCCCGACCTGGATGACGACGAGGACATGGACGCGATGCCCGCTGCAGCCTTTGAGAGTCCGATCAATCAGCAGTTCCAGCGCGTACCAGGCCTGGAGACGCTCGATGTGCACCGCGTCGTGAGTGGCCTGCACCACACCTTTGTCTGCGCCGAGGCGGTGCGGCTCTTCACGCGGCCGCGCACCGTCCACCGCAGCCGTCGACGCCCACTCCACGACCGAGGGACCGTGACGCGGTTCGTGTCGCTGCATGGGGGTGGTGGTGGGGGTGCGATGAGGGGCGGCGCCGTCTTGGAAAGCAGCGGCACGACCTCTGACAATTGGGCCCCGAGCGATGCCATGGAGGACGACGACGAAGAGGACGACGACTACGTCTACTGATCGCCTTTTCCACCTGGGCTTTTTTTTTCTTTCATTCATCGACAACTCATGCCTACGCGTACACACAGACAGACAACAGCAGCACTTGAACAGGATAAAAAAAAAAAAAAGAAAAGACAGCGCCAAGACACTTCCCACAGTGACCTCTGCATGTCCTGTCATGATTGGAGAGCAACCATGTGGCGTGCATGCCTCTCTTTTGTCCCTCCATCTCTCTCTCTGCACATGCCTGTCGCCTTGAGCGCCTCGCACTGATCCTCACATGGCGCGTGACACCAACAAACTTTCGCTTTTCGACTTTTCATTATTCTCCCTTTTCTCTCCACCCTCTCTCTCACACACACACTCTGCTCACCTTCTTTTTTGCATTCTCTCTCTTTTTTTTTTATCACGCTGAAGCCTGTTCGCGCCTGCGTACTGTTTCAGGCATATTCATTCATCTTTTTTTTTCTGTTTTGTTCTCTTTCCTTTTTTTTTCACGTCGCAGTCGTCTCCGGAAAGTAACGTTGTGCTTCTTTCCTTCTCTTCGCCTTTTTTCTCGCATCTTTCCATTCCACTAGCTTTGGGCTTCACGCGTCGAGTGAAACCGAGAAGGGGTGACAATCTTGTACATTCCTCTTTCTCCCTTTTTTCCTTTCGCGATCTCTGTTTCGCCTTTTCGACGTGTTCCTCCACATTTTCTTCCTGTTCTTTTAAAGCATTTGTGAACACGAGGAGCGTTTGCGTTCAAGCGCCAATCAGAACCTGCCCTATCCTCTCACTTCTTTTTCCTTCCTTCCTCACTCTCACGCGCTCTCTGACACTCACTCACGCTGACACTACCGCGCGTGACGGGCACAAGGGCAGACGCAAACATAGCACTTCTGCCGCACCGTGGATAGAAGCCGCACACACACACACACACACACAGAAGAAAAAGAAAAGAAAAGAAAAGAAAAGGATAAAGGAAAAGAAGAACAGAGAAGTCTCTCTTTCTCTTTCTCTTCCTCTCTTCGTCTCTTACCCTTTCTAGGTCTCAGACACATGGGTGCCAAGCTCGGCTGCCAAGCCCACGAAGGGGCCACAAAAGCAGACGCCGCCACCCACCGCTCCAACTCGTCCTTGCGTGAAAATAGGCTCAACAACTCCGCCGGGGATGTGGGCACACTCGACAAGGTCGGCCAGCTCCGCAGCGGCAACACGAGCCAGTCGGATGGCGTCATGACGCACTCCTCGACGCTGCCGTACCGTCCGGGCGGCAGCGAGTACGGCAGCACGGTCGCCAACCCACTGGACCCCGTGCACGGCCATCCCTACCCGGTCGAGGACCGCAGCACGGACAAGCCACCGCTGGCGATGCGCGACGTTCCTGTGCTGCCCGTCACGGCAGCACAGCGCACGTTGGCGGGCGTCCCTCCGCCACTGCCGTCCTCCACGAGCCCCACACACCGTGCGCACGTGCCGCAGCTCGCGCGGCTCGGTCTTCGTCCCACCGCGGCGGAGCTCAACGGGGCTCCGGAGGCGCAGCGCACGCTCGCCGGCGGCGCGCAGAACCTCTCCAGTCACGACAATGCCGAGAGCGGGACGGCGGCCTCACACTCGCGGCTCGACATGTCGGGGCCGTTCATGGGCAACAGCCGCCGCGAGTCGAGCCTGACCGACATCACGATGGACGACGACAGCACGAGCCCCATGCACGCCTCCATCTCCGGCCACTTCCGCCACAGCGCGGGCGGCCTCGGCTTCCCGTACCGTGGCGAGGACCTTGAGCTCCAGCGCCAGCAGGCCCCGCTCAACATTGAGGAGGACCTCTTCATTTACGATGACATTGTCATCTCCAAGGACGAGGCCCGCACCAAGCACTGGCGTCTGGCCGGTCGTAAACCCGCGCTGCAGCTGGATGCCATCAACCTGTCTGGCAAGGACGGGGCCGGCAGCAGCGGCGGCGGCGGGAGTGGGAGCGGCAGCCGTGGGGGCTCGCCGAGTGCGGCTGCTGCGGCTGCGCGGCGGCTGAGCACGAGCGGTCATCAGAAGTTCTTCTCCTTCAACGACTTTGACGTGTGCGTGGACGAGATGGACTTCTCCCTGACGCGCGCCAGCGCCACTCAGGCCGCGGCTGTCGAGCCGCCGTCCCTCGACGCGGGTGCGCCGACGTCCCCCGTGATGGCGAACCAAGCGTCCGTCGAGGAGGACATGGGCACCATGACTTCCTTTGGCAGTGGGGCCTGCGGGGCGTCCTTCTACACGAAGCTGAGCGATCGTGTCTCGGTGATGAGCACGGTCCCGACGGCGCACAACACCGGCCCCGCCCTGGACGCACGCGGCTATGAGATGCGTGCCAAGACCGGCCGCGTACTGAAGGACTTCACCTACGACACCATCATTGGCCACGCCACGCGCGTCAAGTGCATCGCCCTTTGTCCGAGCGAGAAGGACTACGCGAGCTGCAGCAACGAGGATGCCTCGGTCACCCTGTGCAACCTTGGCGTCCGCGACGAGGTCGGCATCTTCACCGGCCACGTGGACACCGTCATCAACACCACCTTCTCGCCGGACGGCAAGTACCTTGCCACGACGAGCAAGGACAAGACGATGATTCTGTGGGACGTCATGACGACCAAGAAGATTCTCACCTTCAGCCACGCCAAGGTGGTGATTTGTTGCTGCTTCGCCCCGGACAGCAAGTACCTCGTCAGCGGCTGCCAGGACCGCGTGTGCCGGCTCTGGGACACGCGACGCGGCAAGGAGTGGCTCAGCTACACGCAGCACGACGGCATCATCATCGCCATCGCCTTTAGCCCGGACGGCAACTACGTGTGCAGCGCCTCTGCGGATAAAACTCTGCGCGTGTGGTCCACCTCCACCGCCAAGACCCGCTTCACGCTGAGTGGCCACACCGGCATCATCTTGGCCTGCAGCTACAGCAACGACGGCAAGCACATCATCAGCAACGACGAGGCCTCCCTGCGCGTGTGGAATACAGAGGACGGGAGCTGCAAGCTCTCGCTGAACCCCTCGCAGATTGCCGGCTCCACGCACTTGACAGCCAAGGGTCCGAAGCTCGGCTGGACCTTGTCGTGCGCGGCGCCAGGTGCCTTCACCAACTACCTGCTCGTCGCATGCAACAACCGGTTTGTGTACGTGATTGACCTGAACTCGGGCGAGGAGGTGCACTCGGTGTTTTGCAAGGCACCTGTGTACTGCCTGGCCGCGGGAACCAAGGATCTCACCGCCTGTGGCGACAGTTTCGGCAACATTTACGTGCTACGTCTCCAGTAAACACGAGCCCGATCGTGAGGGGAGGAAGGGAGGGAGACACTCGCCCACACCTCATTGAAAAAACAAACTACAACAGCAAACAAACAAGCACCAAGATCAACACACACACACACACACACACACACCGAATGTGTCTGCACGCATCTGAGATGGAATCAAACAAGAACAGATCAACAGCAAAGGAACCCTGTTTTCCTCCCAAAAATGTAATTTCAGCGCATGTCTCTACCCCCCCCTCTTTTCTTTTGCTGTTGTGCTTGTGTTGGCGCTCCCTCCATTTTTTTTACCTTTTTTCGGTCTCCATTTCAGCGCACTTTTTTCTCTTTCTTTTGGTTTCATGCTTCCTTCGTGCTTTCAGATGTATGGCGCGTGGTGCGGCACCATGTACATACCGCACTTCATCGTCCGTAAGGCCACTAGACGTCCTCTCTCACTTCTGCGATCTGAGGAGTGTGAAGGCGAAGAGAAAAAAAATGAACGAGGGAATGCAGTTGCCCCGGGAGCAACGCGCGCTCACGCACACACACACACACACACACATGATGCTTTCTTCACCCTTTTCTCTTTACCAGAACGTCACTTGTCAAAGGGTCGTCAGTTCTTCCTCAACACCAAGAAAGGACGAAAAGCCAGCAGAACGAACACCCATACACACAGGCAGATTTTTTCCGTCGGGAAAACAAACAAACAAAAGAACACAAAAACGCAGACATACAGACAACGCGTATATGTTGGCTGGTGACTGTTGTTGAACATGTGTTTTTTTTTTCTATTTATCCCGATCCATGTGCATTGATGATGTGTCTTGTTTTTTTTTCTTGTCGCACGCTCAACGACAAGAACGAAAAGAAGACGAAGAAAAACAGACACATCAATATTGGCCTTTGTATAGTAGCATTTTTTTTCCCCCTTCAGTTGTTCGCATTTTTTTTTCTTCGTTTGCTCCGTTCTAGCGTCTCACGAAGTTTTTTCGTTGCACTGGTGCTTCATGACTATTACACTTGTCTCTCTCTCTCTCTCTCTCGTGCACAAACACAGACCGACAATCAGAATGACTGTGTCGCCCATGAGCGAATGTAATCTTAATTGCACTTATCTGTTCCTCACCATTAGGCCACGCGACACCCGTCTTCGGATTCGATCTTTTTCGTTTGTTCTCTTTGGCGCTATCTGTCCTTTTTCTTTTTTTCTTTATTTTCCGTGCTCGGCGGTCGAGTGTTTTTCATTGTTGACTTTTTTTCACGCCTGGCTCCCTTCATTACCCTATCTTCGGAGTGCGTTGGCGTGTGCGCACTCCTCCTTTTTCTTTTCGTTCCCCTCTTCCCCTCCTCCGTCTTCTCTCCAAAAACGTGTGTTTGCTTTCTTCGAAGCGAAGGTTTCTGTATCAACAACATCCAATCAACGAGAAATCGAAAGCGCGATCAGCTGCGTGTGCTGGCGCACTCGCATACAACGTCACGCGTACGCATGCCGTCTCGTATGCCTGTTTTTTTTTTCCTGTACAAGATACGTGTCAGTTGAGCTCTGTGTCGGTGTGTGTACCACCCGAGTTGGTGATCGCCCCGCGCACGCACGCATGGCGTTCTTACTTCCTGACGGCGGGTTTGGTGGGAGTGCCTCTTTCTCCCCGTGCCCCCGTCCCGACAGGGCTACTCCCCAGTCCTGAACTGTTCATTTCCCTCTCTTCTCCTTCATGGGCCCACACAACCATTAAACCTCCATTCTTTCCCCCCGCTTCTTCCTCTCATTGCATCGTCATGCATTGTTCTCAACTTGTCATTTGCCCCTTTCAAAACACAACCACAACAACGTCAGGTCATCTCGGTTGTCTCCGTAGTAGTGTCTACCACGCAAGGAGCCACAACGCGCGACAAAGTGCCTTCTTTTCTGCCTTGCTCTGTGTACGGAGACAACCACGACAGAAAAAAAAACTAACAAGACCGACCGCAGGTCCTTTCTAAGTTTTTGCCTTTTCTTTTCTTCTTTCTTGTTTTTCTTGTTGCTCCTCTAGAGCTCGTCAAAGATGGAGACAGCGACGAGCCGGATACACGTCTACTGCCGCATCAAGCCATCCGTTGACGGCAGCATCTGTCCGCGTCTGCAGCTTCTGCCCGACGAGCGCACAGTCCTCGCCACACGCCCGAGCCGAGCGACGCGCCACACCCCGTCTTCCCCGGCCAACGCCGCCCTCACCGGCGCGGCCCCGACACCGACTTCCCCTACCGCGGGTGATGCCTCCGCCTCCCCTTCCACCTCCGCGGCCACGCGTTTGCCTGGCGATGAGCGGACACAGAGCTTTGTGTTTGAGCGCGTTCTGCGCGATGCCGGTGCGACGGCCGATGGCGTCTTCCGCAGCACGACAGCGCCACTTTTGGAGTCGGCCCTGATGCGCGGCGTGCACACGACCGTCCTCAGCTACGGCGAGCGCAGCAGTGACAAGACACACCTTCTCTTTGGCGGTCGCGCGAGCAGCACCGCGCAAGCATCCGCGAAGGTGCGCGCTATCCCCAACAGCTACGGCGTGGCACAAGGTGCGCTGCAGCACATCTTCCGGTCAGGGGCGGCCGTCGAAGAGGAGCGCACGCAGTCCGTCACGCTGGTCTTTCTGCAGTTCTACGGCGACCAGATTGTGGATCTGCTCGACCCCGTTGTGCTCCATTCCGGCACCGGCAGCACCAACAGTATCGGCACCACAGCGCCACACCGCTCTGGACCGGGCGTGGCGCTGGACGGCAATGGCGACGTCGTCCTTCGTGGCATCACATCACGCCTCTGTACGACGGAGGCCGACGCGCTCGGCTGCCTCAGCGCCGGCCTCGCCGCCCTGCACACCGCCGGCCACGCGGCGGCCTCCAGCACGGTGTTGCGCATCACTGTGTGCCAGCAGCCGACGGCGGAGGCGCTCGGCGTGGAGGCCTGGTGCGCGCATCTGCACCTCGTGGACCTGGCCAGCACGCAGCGACTGGAGGACGGCATGAGCGCTGCGCAGAGAACGGAGGTGCAGACCGCCAACAAGAGCGTTTCGTCACTGGAGCAGGTTGTCAACGCGCTCGCTCTCATCAACCTCGGCGACCACCGTCACCACCATCACCATCAACAGCAGAAGGCCGGCTCGCCGCGGTCGCCGGGTGCGAACGGCACAGCGCACGTCCCATACCGGCAGAGCAAGCTCACCACCTTCTTGAAGGGTTTCATTGGCCTCGACACGGCCACCGCCCTGCTCGCCCACGTGGTGCCGTCAGAGGCGCACCTCGAGGCCACGCTCTCCACGCTGAGCTTCGCGAGACGGCTCCTGCGCGTGCCAGTGTCGCCGACCGCCCACACCTTCACCACCAGCGAGAACCAAGTGCGCCAGCTGCGTCGGGAGCTTGAGGCGGCTCGCGTGGAGCTGCGCCTGCACACGCAGTTGCAGCAGCTGCAGGAGCGTCCTCCTCCTCCCACCTCTGGCGCCGCGCCCAACAGTCAAGGCGACAAGCTGTCCTCGGCACGCGCGCAGGAGGTAGCTCGCGCGATGGCTGTGCCGCTCGGTGCCGACGAGATGCGCGACATGGAGACACGCGTGGAGGGCTTTCTGAGCGGCGCGGCGACCACCGTGGATGTGCAGGATGTGCGTGAGATGCGTTGTGCCTTTGCCATTCTGCGTGCCACCATCGAGTCGCGCGACGCTGCGCTGGCGACAGCACGCGACACGCTCGAGGCACAGCAGGACGCCTTCTGTCGGGAGCCAAGTGCCTCGTGCCCGACTTCGCAGGACACGCTGCCGTCCGCATCGGCGGAGAAGCTGAAGCGCCGCGGCACACGCTCCTCGCGGTCTGTGTCGTCGGCGTCGGCCACCACCGCGGCTGCCGCGCAAGCTGGACTCGCCGCCACCGCTCCCAGCAACAGCCGGCCCGCGTCCTCCTTCACACCGTCGGTGCTGGACCTGTCCAAGGGCGTGGGCTACGGCACCTCTGCGCGCGCGGGTGTGCTGCACGTGCCGATGAGCGCACTCGCGCCTCTGACCGACACCGATGCCACCGCGACACGACCGCACACATCGCACGGCACGCCACCGTCGGAGCCCCTCGTGCCGTCTGTGCGGCCACAGACCTCCGCCCCCGCCCCCACCACGCGTATCAGTCGTGAGCAGGACGGCGCTCGGTCCCCGACTCCTCTTCCACCGCCTTCCGCGCCACCGACGGCGCCACCAACGGCGCCACCGACGGCACCTGCCTCGGAGCCTGCTTCTCTCGCGAACACGAGCACGTCGCGTCCGCCCTCCGCGTCCCGTCCACGCTCGGCCGGGGCGACGGCGCTGCTGCTCTCGCTCACGAGTGGGGCACGACGACCGGTGGGGCCGCGACCCCCGTCCGCCTCCGCCTCCTCGCAGCTGAGCGGTCACCGCGAGCCGCACAAACCGCTGTCGAATGCCGGGGAGAACTCCTCTACGCAGGCTCAGCGGGCAGCGCTCTTCGAGGTCTTCAAGACCACCGCGCGCGGTCTGAAGCACCTGCATGCCCTGGCCCGTGCTCAGGAGGCGCTCGCCCGTTCGCAGGAGGCCTGCGAGGCGTCCCAGCAGCGCGTGGCCCTGGCCGAGTCCCTCCTCGCGGCGAAGCGCACAAACTTTATCCTGCCGCCCTCCACCCCCGCCCCCACCACCGCACGGCCTGACGGGGGCCTCGATCGGCTGGGCGGACCGCCTCCGCGACCTGGACGACCACCGAGCGGCAGCCGGCCGGGCAGTGCGGGGCACGGCACGTCGGACAACCGCGTGCTGCGCATGGCGCTCTTCCAGCGGAACCCCTCGCACGCGCGACTGTCGCCGAGCCCCTGCGCGTCTCCCCCGTCCTTGGAGCTCCCCGCCCCGCTGCCGCGCGAGGGTAGTCCGCTCGACACACCGGCGGACGCGACGCGTCACGTGGAGAGCGGCACCGAGGCCGCCCCACCGCGCTTGTCGGAGATGCGGCAGCACATGGCGAGCCTGTCGGTGCCTCAGGGCGTGGCCTATGCAGCGACCTGGCAGGCGCAGCACGACCGCAGCCTTGCCCAGCGCGACCTCGATGCCCGCACGCTGGAGCGCCACCGTCTGGGCCTCCTGCAGGGCTTTGAGACGTGGTACGCGCAGACGATGCGCGAGCCGGCACCGGCCACCACCGCGACCATCACCGCAGAGGCACCGGCGGAGGCCCTCACGCTGCCCGCGGTCGCGGTGCCCACGAACAGCACAGGGGCACGTCGTGTGCGCTCCACCTCCCGCACCGACGTCTCGAGCGCGGCCTCGCGGAAAGAGCGGAAGGCTCAGAAGGCCACCTCTGGCACCTCGGCGCCGGCGCCCACAAACATGGCTGCCACCGCCGCCAGCCGTGCCACCCTTGCTGCCACTGCGGCCTAGCGCGTGCTTTGCGTAGTGGTGTGTGCGTGTGTGTGCGTGTGTGCGTGTCTCCTTCGTGCAAACTACTGGACGAGCCACGTGAGAGGACGTCGCGCAGAGCCCATCAGCACCCATCCATGTAAACGAGGGTCGCTCTCCCTTTCACTCTCTCCTCGCCACTCTCTCGCACGTGAGTAGCGCGAAAATGCCAGCCCATGTAGACGAATCCATAGTTGCCACCCGCCTTGACTACGTCACACACACATACACACGCAAACAGGCAAACACACAAACACACCCCTGTACACACTGAGATGTCCACTACCCCTTTCTCTTCGTTTTCCCTTTTCCCAAGAAAACGTTCCGAACGCTGATATTTTGAAGGCAAAACTTCCGACTCGCATTCCCTCTTTTTTTTTCTTCGCACCTTGAACACCAAACTGCTTGGCTAAAACAACAACAGCAACAACGAAAAAAGAAAAAAAAAGCCTCACAACTCCACGGACAGATGATGCACAATCGGTCCTTTGACCTGTGTTGTTTTTACGTTGAAAGACACTGTCTCTCGTGAACTGACACATTGGCTGCTGTAGGCCACAAAGCAACACCAACATCACGTGGGGCGTGAGAAACGAAACGACCCAGTGCTATACAGCTCTAAGCCTCCCTCACTTCCTTTCGCTCGCCTCTTTCCTGCTACCACCGCTGGCTTCTTTACATCATCATCATCTGCCGCTGCTTTCAAACCATACTACTGCATTTACAGAAGAAACAGAAGGGACCCGCTACTTCAGCCTTTCTTCCCCACCACTCGTGGCACTTGTTCTTTTCCCTTTCTTTTTTCTTCTTCTTTCTTTCTAGACCACCATGGACGTTGTGCCGCTCATTGCCAAGGAGGTGGTCACGCGGTTCCACCGGCGTCAGGCCACGCAGTCCTCGCGCGCAAACATCGCCGCGTCTGCCGTGACGACGGACCTGACCACGCTGCTGACACGCCTGTGGGTCTTTGGCTCCGCTGGCACCGACGAGGCCGGCAACGTCGCCGACACGGCTGAGCACATGGAGACGGCGGTGGAGGAAATGACGGAGTTCCTGCTCACGTGCAGCACGCCGAACCTCGCCACACTCCTGCTGCAGTCGCAGAGCTACACCTTGAAGAGCACCCTGCTCAACAAGCGGCGCACCGCGGAAGTGAAGAAGGAGGCCATCACGATGCGACTGACGAGTGCGATTCTGGACAAGACGAACGTGTCACCGGATGAGCTGCTCGGCGACATCACGCTCTTCATTCTGCACGCCGGCGACCAGCTGACACCGAATGCCGGCGCGGAGCTCGAGAGCCTGACCATCCACAAGGAGACAGCCGCGGTGCTGTGCTCGGTGCTGCCCCGACAGCAGGTGGCAGCCTTTATGCGACAGGACGCCGTTGAGAAGCAGCGACAGCTCGAGGAGCTGCGTCGCATCGTCTGCGGCATTCGTCTCTTCAACCTCGAGGAGGGCAAGACGACCGGCGTCGGTCTCGAGGCTGTCCACGCGCTCCTCGAGAAGCCGCTCGACTCGCTGGAGGAGCAGGTCATTGCCGAGCTGGAGCGGTGTCAGCGGCACCTGGAGCAAGCGCGTGCGCTGCTGCTCGCGCCGGGCTCCCCCCTGACCCCCTCCGAAGCGCGCCTGCTGCGCGAGGAGTACCACCACCACCTGCAGGTCGAGCACTGCCTCCTCACGGTGCGCTGCATGGTCGCCAACACCACGGCCCGGGTGCATCGGCAGCTGCTGCCCAAGTACGACGACACGCTCACCGAGCTGCGCGCGGCTTTTGACAACCACAAGGCCAAGGCCACCGCCGCGGCCACGGCTGCCGAAAAGGCCGAGGACGGGGCCCCTGCCGGTGCAAAGAACGTGTCCAAGCGCGTCGTGTACCCCCTCTTCGCGGAGCTGACGAGCGCGTACGACTGGGCCCAGCGCATTGCGGAGGAGTTTGTGGAGATGCGGAGCCTGCTGCAGCTGGCACTGACCTCGTCCGTCTCCTACGAAACACACCTGCCCACGTTCACGGCCGCGCAGACCGCCAGCGCGCAGGCCCCGCCTATTCGTGATCGCACTGCGCTGCAGAAGCTCGTCGAGAACACCCTCGCGCTTGTCCGCGACCGGCTGCAGGACTACAATGTGTACTACACGACGGCTTCGCCACACACGGTGGACCCCGCCGTGGACGCCCTCTACCCGCGCTCGCTGTTCGCGCTGCGGAGCTTCTGCCCAGTGCGCTATGCCGCGACCGCCGCCGCCGCCGCGAACGCCACCGAGCCCACCCCTTCCCTGATGGCCAGCGGCAGCCGTGGCGCGAGCTCAGCCAGCACCGGTGGAGGTGGGCTGCTTGTCCCCGGCCGCATTCACGGCAGCAGCGACGAGGCAGACGCGGACGAGGCCTGCCCGGGCTTCATTGTCGTCGAGGGCGGCTCCGGCCGTGGGGCCCTGCAGAAGCCGCACTACGTCGCCTTCAACGACGAGGCCGACCTGCGCGCCTTCGCTGCCGACCCGCTCGGGTACCTCCTGCCGTGTCTGGAGCGCTGCAACCGACAGGAGCCCGGCGTCACGCTGCTCATGGGCCTGTTGGAGCTGCTCCCGCAGGAGCTGTACATTGCCGGCTCTCGCGTCGTGGAGCAGGTGGCCACGACGGTGAGCGCTGTCGCCGGCGAAACGTGTGATGCGGTGACGCAGACGGGCCAGATTGATGCGTACAAGGACCACAACTACCGGTGGAACGAGTGGGACCTGCGGCGCGAGGCGCTCAAGCTGGCGAACCTCGTGAACATGCGCACGCACGCGTCGCAGACCACGGCCTCGCACTTTAGGCGTGACAATGAGGTGCAGGTCAACCCGCCAAAGGACGGTGAGACGCAAACCGCACAGGATGCGGCCGTGCAGCCGCCCCACGTGGTGCAGTATCTTAAGGGCCTTCGCGGCACCGAGTCGTCAGAGATTGAGCAGGTCCAAAAGACATTTCAATACTGACAGCAACCTTTTGTCCGTGTCTGTCTGTCTGTCTGTGTGTGTGTGTGTGTGTGTGTGTGTGTGTGTGTGTGTGTGTCGCACACATGCACAGAGTTGCTACCACTACATGTAAAAGTACCACCCCCTTTTTTTTTTGTTGGACCAGCCACGCTCTCCACATTGCGGATGGGTCAGGCAATGCCACATACACAACTCAAAAAAGAATCAACAACAGCAACAACAACACCCACCAATCAAATACTGCCTGACAACCAAAACAAGAAAAAACTGCAACAGAAATGTGATGAGACTTGCATCGCGGCGTGAAGTAGCACTCCTACTCACAACCTGCTGTGATGTGAACGCCCCCTCTCTCCTGTTTGTGTCGCTCTTCCGTGCATGCGGCGATGTCGGCGCATCTGCTGGTGACGTTCTGGGCTCTCTCTGACGCTTCGACCAGTTCCGCTTGGCCGCCTTCGCACGGTACTGCGCACCATCGCACACCACCACGATTGATGTACTTGGTCTATTGATGACTCACCCCCACCTTCCACCTCCCGCCTCCTACTTTTTACTGCTTTCAAGTATCCACAGTTATCGATACCCGCACAACTGCCAAAAAAGAAGAAGACCTCTTCTCTAGCCGTTCCTCACTTTTTTTTTTCTTTCTCCCGCACGTTCACGCGTATTTCACCATGTCCGCGCCCCTTGCCCAGCGTCTCGAGCAGCGCTTTATGCGCTACTCTAAGATCACCACGCAGAGCAATGCCGCCAATCGCGGCAAGGTGTTGCCCTCGTCGCCGGGCCAGCAGGTCCTCGCTGAGCTCCTCGCGGGCGAGCTCAAGGCCATGGGACTGGACAACATTCAGTGCGACCAGTTCGCCACCGTGACCGCCGTCAAGGCAGGCAACACGAAGGGCTGCCCCACCATTGGATTCATCTGCCATTTGGACACCTACGACACGGGCCTTAGCCCCGACGTGCACGCGCACAAGGTCCACTACACGGGCGGCGACATTTGCCTCAACAAGGAGAAGGATATTTGGATGCGCACGGCCGAGCACCCCGAGCTCGCGCAGTACGTCAACCAGGACATCATCGTCAGCGACGGCACCAGCGTGCTCGGCGCGGACGACAAGGCCGCCATCACGTCGGTGATGGAGATGATCGCCGACCTCGACAGCAGCAAGGAGAAGCACGGCGACATTGTCATTTGCTTCGTGCCGGACGAGGAGATTGGACTGGAGGGCGCGAAGCACCTGGACGTTCGCAACCGCTTCCACGTCGACTTTGCCTACACGCTCGACTGCTGCGAGCTCGGCGAGGTCGTCTGGGAGTGCTTCAACGGCGGCTCGGCGACCGTCACCTTCACCGGCGTCACGGCCCACCCGATGTCTGCCAAGGGCGTCATGGTGA
Organism: Wallacemonas sp. Wsd; assembly: GCA_030849645.1. Lineage (NCBI taxonomy): Eukaryota > Euglenozoa > Kinetoplastea > Trypanosomatida > Trypanosomatidae > Wallacemonas > Wallacemonas sp. Wsd. Next base: position 49,055 of record JASANQ010001295.1, on the reverse strand, counting down.
ACCCCCTGATGATGGCCGTCGACTACATGAGCCTGTTTCCACGTGAGGAGACGCCGGAGCACACGGAGATGCGCGAGGGCTACTGGTGGTTCAGCGGCATCAAGGCCAACGCGTCGGTCGCGACACTCGATATTAACATTCGCGAGCACGACAAGGCCAAGTACGAGCAGCGCAAGTTGAAGGTGCTGGAGGCGGTGGACATGATCCGCGAGCGCTACCCGACGGCGAAGGTGGACGTGGAGATGGAGGACGTCTACGCCAACATTGCGAACTGCCTGAAAGAGGACCGCACGGCCATTGATCTGCTCCTCGAGGCGCTCGCCGCCGCGCAGGTGAAGCCGAAGATCATCCCGATGCGCGGCGGCACCGATGGCGCGGCGCTGTCGGAGAAGGGGCTGCTCACGCCAAACTTCTTCACCGGTGCCCACAACTTCCACTCCCGCGATGAGTTCTTGCCGGTGCCGTCCTTCTGCAAGGCGTACGAGGTGTGCCGCCACATTGTACTGCTCGGTGCGCAGAAGAAGAAGCCCGTCTCGTCGTCGCTGTGAGAGCACCCGTCCTTGTGTGCACAGACGCGTCTTTTTTTTTTCTTTTCTCTTCTTTCCCTTCCCGTGCTATCGCATCGTGTCCGTTTATGCTTTGTGATCGTGCCCTCCGGCTCACGTGGGTCTGGACAAGCAGGTCCATGAATGAAGCGCTCTCGTGGCTTACTCCTTTCTTTCCTGTTGTCCTTGACGCCGTTGTTTCCGGAGGCAGACAAGCGCAATGATTTCGTGGCACTCCTTTTTGTTCTGTTTTCTTAAAAAAAAACTCTTCGCTGAATGAACTCTTCTTTTTCCCTGAAAGTGCAAGCATGCGTGGGCATGATTTGTTGTATTTCTCCGATGCCTTTCTTCTCTATGGTTCACAGTCCCTCCTGTCGGCTCAGCATAAACTTCACAAACTCCTTGTTTTCTTTTTTCCTTCACTGTGTTGTTGACAGTTGATGCCTCCTTCCTGTGTGAGTGTGTGTTTCTTGTTTTCCCCACCGGACCTGACGCGACACACACTGCACCTCACACTGTGTGTGCATGTGCATGATGCGCACATGCTCTATCGCTCGTCGATAGTTTCGTGTTCAAAACGAAGAATGAAAAAGCAAAACACAACTAACGTGTCCAAAACACGCATTCAAAAAGAAGAGTGCATGTGCTGCGTTGTGTTGCTTCTAGGCACACTGGTACAGCCATGCACATTGTGCGTGCAGGTGTGGGTGCGGCGGCGTCTTTCAATCCGCGCGGCATGACAGGCACCTCCGAAACTCCTGGCAAGACCATCACAAAGCTGACCAACCACGACGATTCTCCCTCTCTCGCTCTCACTTCCCTCTTTGCGCTGTTGTCTTTGGTCACAAGTTTCGGATTACTGCCCCTTCACAGGAAGTGCACAAAAACAACGCAAATCAACAAGAGAAAGCATACACAACACATTTGTCGTGGCACACTTTCTCGTCCGCTACGTGTGATCTCTTCACCTTTACGAACACACACACACACACGATGACGCCCGCGCTGAGGAGTCCGCCGCGGTCCATGCTTGGTCGCGCACTATTGGTGCTCCTGGCCACGCTCGCTCTCGTGGCCGCCGTGCACGGTGCGTCCCCCGAGGAGACATCCTCCGCCCCGTTTCTTTTGACCTCCGCCCACGATGTTGTGCGCCGCGTCAGCGCCGTGTACTACCCGCGTCCGACGGCGATCCTCTTCACGGACCCGCACAGCCGCGCGCCGCTTACCACGGCAGCCCGGGAGAGCGTGCAGCGACTGCGCGACACCTTTCCGGCCACGATGGCCTCCGTCCATGCCTTTCACGTCTCGACTTCAGACGCGGCGTCGGTGCAGCTCTTTCAGGTGCTCGTGCCGTCGGGCTCGCTGCCGTGCCTGGCGCTTTTTGGCAGCGCTGTCATGAGCGGCATGACCGTGCCTGGCGCCGTCATCTCCGTCGCCCCCGCGTTTGTGCCAGTCATGTACGGTGGAAGCTGGTCCAACAGCACAGCGATGCGACAGTGGCTGCTGTCGGAAACGCCGACCCAGTACAGCGACCCTGTGAGCTACCGCACCGCCCCCGCAATGCACCTCATCTTGGAGGTGCCTGAGCTGGCCGCGCTGGTGACGACGCTCGAGCAGGATGTCCGTGTGGACGGCAGCCGCAGCAGTGTGCCCGAGTACGTGCTCTTCGCCTACGCCCACCTCACCGCGCACGGCTCCGAGTCCTTGGTCGCCGCTGTGTCGAGCTTGGCGGCGCAGGCCGGCGAGCGTGTCTTGGCCGTCGTGACGGAGAGCGCGGAGCTGGCCTCGGCGGTGTTTGGGCCTCGCGAGGCGGCGGAGCTGCCGCCGTGGCATCAGATCGCGCTGCTCCGCTTTGCCGATGTGCGCGCGGCTGTGGAGACGACCGAAGGCACCTCGGGCTCGCACAGCAGCAGCAACAGCAACAGCAACAGCCTCTCTCTGGAGGCACTCGCCAAGGCCAGCGTCGTCGCCCACGCCACCGTCGCGCAGGGCAGCGAAGATGACAAGGACGAGGCGCACCTGCTGGCGGCCTCGGCACATGCCGTGGCCGCGGTGCTCGCGGAGGTGCACGCGCTGCCCTCGCAGGCGGAAGACGCGGCGGCGTCCGCGCTGCTCATGCCGGGCGTGGCAGCTCCGCGCTCGACGTCCGCCACGACAGCGTTGCAGGCGTGGCAGCGTGCCTTGTCGCGTGCCACGATCCCGACGGCGTCCGCGTCTCCGCTGCGGCAGCTGACAAGCACGGCCGAGCTGCAGCACGAGCTCCGCGCGGGCTACAACGCGATCAAGATCGTCTTTTTCCTTCGCGAGTCGGACACCATCCACTTCAGCGGCTACCGCAAGCTCGCGGAGACCTTTGCGCGGCGGGCGTGCGCGTCCTCGGTCGTGACGTACAAGTCGCTCGCCAAGAAGGACGTGGTCTGGCGCCCACCCTTTTTGATCAAGGCGTTCTGGGTGGACGCCGAGCGCCACGCCGAGTTCGCGGCGCAGCTCCGCGTCTCCACCGTGCCCGATGTGGCCGTGCTCCTGCCCATCAGCGAGCGCGTCGACAAGCCAGCCTCTGCTGCCGATGCCGCCCTTGTGAAGACCGCGGATCGCAAGGTCGGCGTGCACCACCTCACTGTGCACGATCTCACGGTGGTGGACACGACCACCTCGCCTGTGCCGCAGACGGCGAAGGAGGCCGAGCTCATGTTCCCGACGGAGCCAGACATGCTCATTCGATTCCTGGCCAATCCGCAGTTCACCACGCGCGCGACCTTCAACCTCCACGTCGCGACGCTGGCGTCCCTGACGATGGGGGCCGCCGACGGCCGCCACGCTGCGCACGCGACGCTCGCCGATGTGCTGCCGGCGTCTGTCGACCGCCAGTACTACCCCAGCGCGGCGGAGGAGCCCCACGCGTACCTGCACAGTCTCTTCACCGGTGCCGTGACGCTGCCGTTGTTCGATGCGGCCGAGTACCAGGAGGCGGCCCGACAGCGTGCCGCAGCCGCGCTCACGCCGCCCACGCCTCGTCACGGCACCGCTGCTGCGGAGGCGGGGTCGCACGCGGCGATCAGCGAGAAGGACCGGGAGCGCAAGGCCACGCTTCAGCGCGAGCTTGAGGCACGCCAGCAAGCCAAGGCCGCGCGCATTCAGGAGAAGGCCCGCAAGGATGCCGAGGCGCGCGAGGCGGCGGCGAAGAAGCTCCAGGAGGATGTGCGAACGGCGCTGCACGCGGACAACAGGGACAACAAGGACGGCAGCCGCGGTGATGAGAGCGGCGCCGCGACAGCACAGGGACGCTTCGCCGTGCGGCGACCGTCGATGAGCGCCCCCGCTGGCCACGCGGACGGCCTCGCGCAGTACCGCTGGTGGGAGGCACAGGCAGAACAGATGGCCGCCAAGTACATCAAGGTGATCGACGGCATGTATCTGCATTTGCGCGCCGCGCTGGAACTGGGTGACTTCTAAACGAGATCAACACACACCAAACAACAACAACAACAACAACAACAACATGAAATGAGCAACATACACACATTGGGCGAGAAAGCGATGCATCATCCATCTCGCGTGGCTTGCCTTTCCACTCGATGCAGGCTGATGCATGTCAGCTGCCACTGAGGGGTGGGAGCGTACACAACTGGCTATTCCTTCTTTCGCATTTTGTTTCTCGCACGCTTCACATGTCTCTCTTTCCCTTCTCCTCCCTCCTTCCCTTCTCCGCTCCTAGTAGCATCTGCACTTGGCTCGTTCTCCAGAAGGGCCCAAGTCAAAATTCACAGATTGAGCGAGTGACTCCCTTTTACGACTCGCTGTCCGTATCACTATTATTGTTCTTTCGTTTTTTTTTCCGCCGCGGCACAGACACCCAGACACGTTGACGCACACATCGCACCATGACGAGCGCGCAGATTGACTTGGACGCAGCGTTCCAGCAGTGCGTGGACCTGAAGCAGCTCTCCCGGCAAGAGAAGGTAGATATTGTGCGCAAGTACCGCAGCAGCGGTGCGCGCAATGCGAACGCGATTCTTCTGATCGCCACGGATCTGCTCGCGGGCGGCTCCTCCGGCATCGCCACTGGCGAGCTGTACGAGCTCTATGAGCAGGTCCTCATCGCGTCCCTCGACTGCGGCAAGTGCGACAATGCGCGCATGTACTTGAACATTCTCGAGAAGCGCTTCGGCCGCCAGTCACTGCGCGTGCGTCACCTGCGCGGCCTTTGCCTGGAGGGCGAGGGCAAGACGGAGGAGGCCACGGCGCTCTACCGTGAGCTGCTCGACCAGAATCCGACCAACGACTTTGTGGTCAAGCGCATGTGCGCCATGTGCAAGTCCGAGGGCAAGTACCGCGAGGCCATTCAGGTCCTGGAGGACACGCTGATCTACACCGACGAGGACGATAAGCAGCACACGTTCTTTGAGGTGCACCGCGGCGATGCCGGCACCTCGTACCGGGAGCTCGGCCACCTCTACTATCTGTGCGGCGACATTGAGAAGGCCATCCACTACTACGAGGAGGCCCTGCTCTTCGCCCCGAACACGTACTTCACACACGCGCGCCTGGCGGAGCTCTTTTACCTCAAGAAGGACCTCGCCCGCGCGGCGATTGAGTACGCGCAGTCGCTCACACTCAATCGCTCTGCCAACAACACGCGCGCCGCGTACGGCCTCTGGCAGGTCGCGACGGAGCAGCTGAAGCAGCACAGTGCCGGCGTGAACCGTCTGGAGGAGGAGAAGGAGCTCCCGCGCACGCATGAGCTCAAGGAGTTTGCCGCCGAGACGCTGCACGCGATGTACGCCGGCAGCTCCAGCCTGTCCGCGCTCGAGGCTGTTGTCTCCCGCGCTGCGTGAGCGCGTGGTTCGGTGCTGAGCGGTGATAATGCTGAGTGGTCCCGTGGACCCATTTTTTTTTTGTCTCTGAAGGGGTGAGCGAGTACTCATCACGTTCTCCCTCTCTTCTTTTCAGTTGGATCCCGTTGGAGAGGCGTGCTTCACGCTCAGAGCGGGAGCACCGTTTTTTTTTTGTTTCTGTTGATGTTGCACCAGCTGCTGCCGAGAGCGGCTTTGCTTCGATTGTAATTGATGCGGATGTTGTTGTTCTTTTTTATCCGGCTTGTGTTACGCATCCGTGTGTTTGCGTGACCAACGCTTAACCCTCTGCCTCCCCTCTCCGCGGACACACAAACACACAAACATACACAGGCACAAGTATCCCTACCACACTGTCATGTCGCCCCTGTGAGGGAAAGAGGAGCCCCCTCGCTTTCGTTTGCGCATTCCCAGAGCCTAGTGCACTCCGCGCAACGCACGATGACGTGCTTCTCTTCTTCACTGCCTCCATGTGAAGATGCTGACAGTCGCCGCAATGACTGGTTCATTTCGTTCTCTTATGGGTTGTTGTCGTGCTTCAGTACACACTCACCTCCGTGTGTGTGTGTGTGTGTGTGTGTGTCTTCCTCTCTCTTTGTCGACACACCGCGCACGTGACTTTTTCCAGCGTCAGATTGTTCTCACTGTGCTCCACTGCTCATATCCTCTCTTCCAACCTGCGCTCCTCTCTCTCTCTCTTCTTTCCCCCGCCAGAGCCTTGCCGTTGTTGCTGTTGTTTCTGTTGTTGTTTTGACGTGGCACACACGAGCCCTTGATCTTTCGTCTCCCTCGCATTGCACGACGCGTGCTTTGCCTGTTCATGAGCCACACGAGCGCCTCGTCCTCGGATGGGCCTGCGAGCGCCGCGGCCTCCTCCAGCGGCGGCTCGGTCGGTCAGATCCGCCCACCACCACCACCTCTTGTCGAGACTGTGGCCGCAGCGGCCTCGGCACGCGCGCCTTCGCCCATGCAGCCGATGGAGGCGCCCGGTGACGCCCCGGCGCTGTCTGGTGTTCGGCAGACGGCCGAGTACCGTGCCGCGTGGGACCTCGAGCTGTGGAAGGCCATCCAAGCCGAGCGGTTTCGCGTAGAGCTGGAGAAGCAGAAGGCGCTCGCCGTTGCGGCACTGAAGAGGTCCATTGACGAGAAGGAGAAGCGGCTACGCGCGGATCTCCGCACACGCGCCGAGGCCTGCACCGCACGCGAAGCCAAGCTGGCCGCGGACGAGGCTGCCCTCACACAAAGGCACGCCAAGTTACAGTCAATGGAAGCCGACCTGCGTCGCATGCGTCAGCAGCTGCTCGATGCCCAGGCGCGCGTGGAGGAGGAGGTCCGCGCGCAGGTCCGTCGGGCCAACGACGATATCGCGCACAAGGCCAAGCTTCTGCAGGAGCGTGTCGCCGCCGCCGAGGCCCAGGCAAAGCGCGCCGAGGAGCGCCAGAAGCTCGACCAGACCGAGTACCTGAACCTGTACCAGGAGTTCAGCAAGCTGCGCGTGGGTCAGCTCTCCGCCCCCTCGCGCGCCGCGGACAGTGCCGACGGTGCTGCCAGCCCCGCCCAGCACGCGTCGCTCGCCTTCTACCTCGAGCAGGTCCAGCAGCTGCGGGCCCAGCACGCCGAGGACCTGCGCCTTGCTCAGGAGCGCCTGACGCACCGCCACGAGGCGCAGCTCCACGCGTCCCACCAGCACTGCCGCGAACTGGAGGCGCAGAACAGTCGTCTGACCGCCGCACTCGCCCGTCGTCGAGAGCAGCTGCACCAGAAGGCCGCACGGCCTCTGGTCCAAGGCCCGGCAAGTCCGTGCGCGCCGGCCTCGGCCCTGCCTGCGCCCCCCTCGACTCCGGCGACGGCCCCTCCCGCTGCCGCGCGCCACGCAACCGCTGGTCTGTCCTTGTCCGTGGCGGAGCTGGTGCGCGAGCTCAGCCGGTTGCGTCATCAGCGCGACACCCTCCTGTCCGACAGTGCCGGTGCGCTGCAGCCTGGCGACAAGGTGATGCAGCGGATAGACGCGCGCATCGCCGAGCTCGAGGCCCATCTGGCGGCCAGACTCGAGCAGGAGGCGAGCGCCGATAGCAACAGCGAGGTGGCCGCCGTGGCCGTGCCGGTTCGTTAGGGCCGCCACACATGTCTGTGTCGGTATCTGTGTGACGGACACGGACTCATGTCCGTCTTTAGACCTCTCCCTACTATGATGCCTGTACTAGTTGTTTTTTTTCTTTTCGTTTTGTTTGCCACCATCAATAGACCCTCACTGAAAGACACCAAGCAATAACCATGGTCACGAGAAGCCAGACACACCGATAGGCGGACGGACGGACAAGGCGCTGCACAAGAGTATGCGGATGCGTGCAGACGCCGTCTCCCCTCAGCCCCCCTTTTTTCTTTCGTCGACAACGTCTCCATCTCAGCGCCGCGTTTACGGCCGGGATGCGTGGCGAACCCAGATATCCAAAGTGATCATCATCCTTCCACAATTTTTCAGCCCTTTCCACACATGTCCTTTCTCCTTCTCTCCTCATGGCCTATCCCCCCCCCCCCCCCCACACATACACATGCACATACTTACTTACTCACGGTCATTAAGAACATCCGGTGGAAAGAGAGAAAGAGAGAGTTCACCCGAAACAAACAACAACAACAAACACACAAAGAAAAAGGCAAGCCACGGACTGCACATGAGTCACTTGCTGCTGTTTGGCGGAGCCGCATCCTTCCGCCACGGCAAGGCGCCGCTCGACGTGGGCACGAGCACCGGCGCATCAGCCAGCTCAACGACACAGCGGGCGGCACAGGCACTCGTGACGGTCTCGCTGCCTGCGCGTGCGGAGAAGAACCACGCTTTGGCGACCGCCTCCACACCCGCGCCCCCCATCGCGCCGGACACGCGCCGTGCCTACCCGTCAATGCCCTTCTACGGCCTGTTGAATGCGCTCGAGATCATTCTGGAAGCGCCGGCCGAGGAGGAGACGCGCGCGTGGTCGAGGGATGTCGACGCGTGTCTTCAGTCCGTCGTGCGTCACGCCGGCCTGGTGTACTACTTGGGCACGCAGTCGGCCCTGCAGGACCCCGACGTGCGAGGGGGCCAGGCGTCGTCCTCGGCGACCACACTCAACGCCTCCGTGAGCGGTGCCACACCGGCCACTCCCACCACCAACACTACCACGGCCTCCGCGTCCGCTTCACCGGTGAACTTGTGCCTGCCTTACAGCGCCTACGTGTCTGCGCTGATGGACGGCCTGGCGCAGTTCACGCAACGTCGCGAGCAGGCCTCGGCCGCCTGCGCGTCCTCGTCGACAGTGCTGACGCCGCACACGCTTCACGTCCGCCTGGGTGGCCACCCTCGCTGGAAGGACCTGTGCGTGATGCTGGCCGTGGAGCGCGGCCGCCTGGTGCTGTACGTGAGTGCCTCCTCGCGCCTGACTCAGCAGTTTCTGAGCGATCGCGCCGCGGAGCTGTCGCTGGACCTGAGCTGGGTGGCCGGCGCGACCATGGTCGAGGAGCCGCGCACGCTGCGGCCGACGGACGTGAACCCCGTCTTTGCCCTGTGGGACTGCTTCATGGCGCTGCCGCTGCTCGCCAGCAGCCCCGTCGAGGGCGGCGAGGCCGGCCAGGGTGTGCCTGACTCGGACGCGTGCCTGCTCGGCTTTTACGTGTCCATTCTTTCTTCGCTCCCCCTGCCGGGGGCGGAGCGGCACGGCCTCGCCCTGCGCCTCGCACGCACGGTGACCGCCCCGCGCACCGACCCCGCGCACGACTCGGCGCGGCGTCCGCGGCATGTGTGGCGCCTGGTGGCCGGGTCCGGGGCGCGAGGGGTGGCCGTGGTGCTGCCGTGCTTCTTCACGCACCTCGTGCAGGCGCTTGTCGGTCTTGCCCGCACAGCGCGGCTCCCCGCTGGCTTCACGCTCGCCTGCGCGGCCGACGCCCGCGCCTCCAAGAGCCGACTGACGGGGGCGAGCTACTGGTGGCGCGGTGCCGGCACGCGGCACGCCACTGCGGCGGCCGGGTCGCGCGCTGCTGCGCCGGCACTCTCTGGCCGCCCTCAGGGCCTCACGTACGTGACCGCGCACAGTGGCGGCGCCGCGCAGGTCTTTGCCCCGCTGCGGTCGTCGAGCTCACAGGGCTGGCTCGGCGTCACGCGCTTGAGCAGCGCGGCGTGGGTGTGCGATGAAGCGCGGCTGGTCGCGGGTCTGGAGGAGGACGATGAGGAGTGCGAGTTCAACCTCCTCGGCCTGCACTATCACCCGCCACGGATGACCGCGCAGACGGACACGGTGGCCGCGGCCGCGCCGAAGCGTGCGCGCGGTGCCGCCGCGACGCGAGATGACGGCGTGCGCACAGACGCGGAGGTGATGGTCGACACCGCGCACTGGCCTCCCAGCTTTACGTGGCAGGTGGAGGTGACGCGTGTGATGGCGTACAGCAGCTCAGACAGCGGTGAGGATGGTGGACTGTGAGAGCGCGCGTGAGTCCAACACCAACACACACACACACTAAGCGCGCGTGCAGACCGGATGGATAGAGAGAAGGTGTGTGATAAGTACATAGATTGCGTTTCAGGCGGTAGGAAGACCACCGCGACATCAAGAGAGAAGCCTGCCAACAACGACAACAACAAAGAAAAATACCCTCAACGCCCTCCACCCTCTTCAGTCACATGGACCTGGCCACGGAAAGAACCAGTAATAGGTCTGAGCATATGCGATACCCACTTTGCCAATCGAGTTGAGGAAGCAACCTTTTGGTTTATGCATTCATTGCCTTCCACACAATCATCACCACATGGTTCTCTCTTCCCCTCTCTCCTTGTTCGCTCTCCTTCTTCGATGCCTTGCTCGCAGCGGATTCTTGGCACCTCAACCCACATCACTCAGCGCGAAGAGCACGCGAAAGGAAAAGCGTGCGAGTGTGCTCTTCAATTCGTTTTAAAGAACAGCAGTGGAAAAGCATCCTATTACAAGTTAAATACGCGACGAAAGTAAAACAAAACAGCACAGCACGTTGGAAACCAATTGAGACAGTGACTGCTCCCCTTTCATGCCAAAAGCAGTAGCTCTTCTCCAAATTGCCGTTGCTATTCTTTGAAAAGTATCTTGCTTTTTCTGCGTTTTCACTACTCCACGTCTCCAGATTTTTTTCTTGTGTTTGTGTGCATATCAGTTTTGCTTTTTCCCCCCCTCCATTTCTTTGGGTACTCATTAGCTTTTATCTTGTCATTTGCGGGCATCCAACCCCAATATTTTTCCGTATCTTTTTTTCCTTTATCTTTTTACTGCTCAGAGCTGGTCTGGGTTTGCAACACTTGCTCCCCTTTTGGTATTTTTCCTCGTGTCTCTTTTTTTTTCCCTTCTTTCTTTTTGTTTCTTCTTCTTTTTGTTCACCACCTACCACTCGCTCTTACATGTATTTGCGCATGCGAGAATCACTCAAACATAGGCCAAACCCACGTCACAGTGCGTGGCCCGCGCGATGTCACCTCGCACAGACCGTTCTCGTGCTTCTCATCTTGCTTGCGGTGGTGTGTGGCGCGCCGGTCCGCGCGGGGGACTGCAGCAGCGACGCGTCCTTCACGGTCTACCCCACCCCCGCAGATCCCGCCGATCCGAACAACCTCTACCTGTTGAACCTCCTTACCTTGTCGAGTGACGCCGACCACAACACAGCACTGTGGGCCGGCGTGAGTGCCGCCTTGTCGAGCGCGGCCTACACTACCACAGGCGGCCACAGCCTCTACACAGTGTCGCCCACGGACCCCACGAGTGTTTCTGATGCGGGGGTCTTCGTCACGGCGGCCATGCTGTGCGACTACAAGATCATCGCCGCCGTCGGACCCTACTCGGACGCAGATCTCCTCAGCGTGCAGGCCGCGATGGCGCGTGCAGCCTACGGCACGGCGTTGAAAGGACTGCTTCTGATTGGCCCGGCGACGCTGAGCTCCGCCGTGCGCACGTGGAATGCGAACACGTACTTTCTGCGTCCCGACCCGCTGACGGAGCTGATGGCGTTGGTGCGCCACCTACTCACGAACGTTGCCGCACGGCGCGTCGGCATCATGTACCTTCAAGGCGCTGACTTTGGCGCGGCGGAGGCGCAGCGTGCGAACGCCCTCCTGACGGCAGCGGGACGCACGGCGGCCACCGTGTACGCCCCGCGCTACAAGGGCACGGACGGCACCCTCACGGACCTCGACGAGGCGCTCTTTCAAAAGTTTGCGCAGTCGGAGCTCGGCGCGATTATCGTGCTCGGCATGCCGGGGCAACACACGCGCGACTTCATCAAGCAGTGCCTGACGAACAGCAAGACCAGCGCGGCCACACTGCTCACCACCCTGGCTGTGCAAGAGGACATGGCAACCGTTGTGCAGGCGCTCGTGGCGGCCGGCACGCTGCCCGCGAGCCTTTCCCTGGTCATCAGCGGCACCAACTATCTCGCCTCTCAGTCCACCGACTATGCGCACATTGCCCGGTTCCAGGTCGACATGAACGACTACATCGCGAGCGGCACGTCGCCGTACCCAGTGCCGGCGACCGGCGACACGCCCCTATTTCTGCGCGACTCGAAATTGGGCGAGCGGCAGGTCATGGGCTGGATCTGCGGCCAAGTGCTGCTGCAGATGCTCGCGAAGGAGGACACACTCACCAACACGGAGAGCTTCCGCGTGGCGGCCTTCAACCAGGCCCGGTACGTTGTGCAACAGGACTTTGTTGTCGGTGACTTTGGCGGCCCGTGCGTGGGCTCGGCCGCGGTGCAGGGTGCCGCCTGCTCGTGCAACCAGGGCGGCCGCACGACCCTTCTCAAGAACATGGATGCTGCCGGGGAAATCACGCTGAACGCCGCCACGCCGTTCACGTACCCGAGTTACACGTGTTATTCCACGGCGCTGACACTGCCCAAGCCGGTGCTGGCCGCCGCGCTGTCTTACACGGACGACCCCGACGCACTACTCATGTTCAGCCAGAGCGAGCTGGGGCTGAACATGCTGGCCGCGAACACGGTCGCCGCCGACTCATCGATCTTTTCCACCAACGCGCACACCTTTTCGACCACGACGTCTACCGCGACGAGTGACCTCGCGCAGTACCAAACGCGCTACAGCCTTGACGTCTTTGTCGGTCCGCTGCACGACAGCGTGGTGCCGTCGTCCATTGTGGCGCTCGGCCCGATGTACACTTCCCCACAGCTGCACAGCGACAACACCAACATTGTCTACCTGATGCCGACGCTGGAGCAGCAGACGTACATTGCCTACGAGTACATTGATGTGCTGCTGCGCAAGGGCCTCATCGACGCCTCGAAGGTGACCGTCATTGTGCGCGGCACACCGGCCTCCGTGTCGAGCGCCATCCAGACACTGCTCGACGCCACGGCGGCCGCATTTGACATGCCAAATCCGGCGTTCCACGTGCTGGACGCGGACACGAGCGCGAGTGACGTGCTCGCGCCGTCTGGCATCACCATCTTTCTCGGTTTTGGGCTCAACGACGTGTCGGTCGCGTACGACTTCCTGAAGGCACACACCGGCGCCTACATTCTCGCCGACTACACGAGCTACGCCACGGCCTATCCGTCGTTGCTCACCGCCTTCACCGCCTCCGCCGCGGACCCTACCCTGACGTCGCGCTTCACCACACCGACGAACTTGCCGCTGTGGAACAAAAACACAGATGCCGGCCACGCAGAATCAGCACTGCTCGCGCAGTTCCACACGGCCGTGCCGGACGCGGCCGACCAGACGCCGCGCAGCTTGGAGATGTACGTGGTCGTGCAGCTGGTGGCCTCGCTCGGCCTCATCACCACCCTGTCGTCGTCCGCGGAGAGCACGATCGCCGACGACACCGTGCTGCAATCGTTTTACCGAGGCAGTGTGTACTACGTCAATGAGCTCCGCCTCGGGCCGTACATGAACTGCGCCGTGCAGCGCACCTCCTCCTGCACGGATCGGAACTTCGGCGCCAGCAAGATTGGCGTGACGTCGTTTGCGAATGTCTTTGACTTCTCGCGCGCGCTGGAGCTCATGCCGATGGAGGCCACGCTCAACTACACAGTCAACAAGGTGACCAAGCGCGGGATTTCCACAGGGCAGATTGTCGGTATCGCTGTCGGATGCGCGGCGGCGGTGGCTCTCCTCATCGCGATTGGCATCATCATCTTCTGCTGCTGCTGCGACGACTCCCGTGACAACAAGAACGCCCCCAAGGTCCTGGCGGACCCGGTGACGCTTGTGTTCACGGACATTGAGAGCAGCACGGCGCTGTGGGCGGCGTGTCCGACCATCATGCCCGATGCCGTGGCCACGCACCACAAGCTCATCCGCCAGCTCATTGCGTCGTACAAGTGTTACGAGGTGAAGACGATCGGCGACTCGTTCATGATTGCCTGCAAGAGCCCCGGCGCGGCGGTGATGGTTGCGCGCGGCATCCAGACCAAGTTCCTCAAGCACGACTGGAAGACAACGTCGATTGACGAGGCCTATCGCTCCTTCGAGACGCAAAAAGCAGAGGAGGAGGAGGGCTACCTGGTGCGCTCGGCCTTGCTTTCCGCCGAGGACTACGCCAAGGTCTGGAGCGGCCTGCGCGTGCGGGTGGGTATCCACACCGGTCTCTCCGACATTCGCCAGGACGAGATCACCAAGGGCTACGACTACTACGGAGAGACGTCCAACATGGCGGCACGCACGGAGGCAATCGCGAATGGCGGGCAGGTGATCATGACCGGCTCCACGTGGTGGGCCTTGTCGCAGCAGGAGCGGGACATGTTTCACTGCACCAATTTTGGCCCGCAGGGTCTGCGCGGTGTGCCGTACGGCGTCGAGATGTACCAGCTGGAGGTCGTGCGCGACCGCATCTACGGCGACCTGCGGACGGAGATTGAGCTCGAGTTCGACGACGAGCTGCACTCGAGCGAAGAGGGCCGGACAGGCAGCCGCTACATGCTGGAGAGCATGGCAGGCACCATGACCCGCGGTGCCTCGGCCGTCGCGGCGGTGCTGACGAGCTGCTTCTGCGTCTACCCAACGCGGCAGCGCGTGAAGGAGCTGCAGCCGCTGCTCATCCGCTGGGGTGTCTCGGTGCCGGAGCGGCGAGGCAAGCAGGACGACCTCGACGACTACTGCCGCCTCCTCATCAACCTCGTGGCGCTCAAGATTGCGACCGTGTCCGAGGCTCAGATGCGTATTCCCGAGCCCGCGGACAGCCTCCGCCTCTCCGGCTACGACGGGACTGGCCGCGGCGACGCCGGTGGGGATGAGTCGCAGCACCTGCTGGGCGACGACCACAAGCGCGAGTCTGTGGAGATGTCCGCACTCGGCCCCCGCGCTTTGCACGCCATTTCCGTCGATGAGTCCGACGCCGTGCATGCGCTGCAGATCTCGGAGCGCCGGCGCAGCAGCCAGACTGCCTCGTGCCTAGAAGCGGACTTCGCCAACATGAACGGCCTTTCACTGTGGCGTCAGGCACACGGCCGCAGCCGACGCTATCGGCACAGCGCCAACGCCGGCAACGGCAGTGCAGAGCGCGAGGATGAGGCAGAAAATCCGTTCGCGGTGCTTAATCCCATTGCCGCGCACGTCGGCGACGACGGTGGTGATCTGGACCACGATGACGGCGCCGTCGCTCGCGAGACGGACCCGGTCTTCAAGCGCATTCCCCTTGATATGCTGGAGGATGACTAGATCACACGTAACCACATGGGTCTGTGTCGGTGTGGACCTGCCTGCCTGTGTGGTTCGCTCTTTTGCTTGTGTGTATGTGTGTCTCTCACACACATGCACACGCAGTTTCTTTTTTTTGTTTTTGTTTTTCTGTTTCACTTTCGAGGGATGGATGCCACAGCATGTCTACACAATTGTTTTTCGCTTTTTTTTTTACACGATGTTCACCGCCACCCTTGACAACTAGCTAGCTAGCTGTCAAACAACCACAACCAAATGGAAAATGTGATCGGGAGGAAGTGATTGGCTCTAGCAGACAAACAACCAAAACAACAACATGACTTTCTTAATGCCATTGTCGCACGCGCTTTTTGTGCTTCATATTTTTCTCTCACGTCAGTTATTTGTCCACCAACCACACCTCCATTTGTTCCCCTTCTTTTTTTTTTCTTGTTTCTTGCGCATTTTTGCTCATGTTTAGCACCCACTACATCCGCCGTTGGTCCATTTTTTTGTGTATGTCCTCACAACTTCCGCCACAACTCACCACCATCCACCCACCCACACACACACACACACACGTATACACGTACTGTGGGAGGAGACGTTCTACCATCAAGCCTTCAATCTCCCGTGTCTGCACGGGCTGTGCGACTGTGCGGTTTCTGCGGATGCATCCTCACTCGACCGTGCTGCACCTCGCCGCGCTGCACAGTAAGTGTTCTCTTGCCTGATTGTTCTCTCGCTCTCCCGCAGCACTCCCTTTCTACATGACTTTATTGATACACTCAAACACTCGAATACTTGCACCTCACTCTTTTCTCCTTCCCCTTTCTTATCTTCTTTAAACGCATCGTTTTGCGCCTCATTACCACCGTTGTGCTCACACAGAGGAAGCCGATTTCATCCCGCCTGCAAAGTGAACAAGGACAGCCCCACTGTGTATAGCTTCACCTCGGAGACATCCCACACAGAACACCTCCTTTTTCTCCCTCATCAAACTCCCATTTTCTTTTTCTCTTCTAGCCACTGTGTGAGGCCAGCGTGTTGACCTGAGCACCACATCATTTGGTATAACTCTAGTGTACATATTTCTTTTTCGATTTTTTTAATTACAGTTGTTGTCGCATTTTTCCTCCTCTTTCCGTTGTCAGTGTCTTAGCGTAACTCATTTGCTTTTTTTTCTGTTTTCTCAGTGGCTTCGTGACAAGAACGCAGGGAAAGACACTCACACACAGACACATTCTAGCTTTGCTTCTTCCCTCGTTTTTTTTTCTCTCTCTGCATTGTTTCATTCGGAGCACACGTACGCCATTTCCCTCGCTCCTCCAAAGAACAAAGTTTACCAGATTCCAACAAGGACACACACCCACACCTTCACGTAAACACCGTGTGCTCAGAAGAGATACAATAAGAAGAAACAAAGCTGAAAAGGGAAAAAGTGAAAAACAACAACAACAACAACAACAACAACAACAACAACAACAACAACAACAACAACAACAACAACAACAACAACAACCACAGACATACCAGAAAAACGACGAACATCCACATGTCGTCATCCACGTCTCGACTGCGTGGCACGAGCCGCCGCGCCACTGCGGGCCCCCTTTCGCTGCTCTTTATCGTCAGCGTGACGTTTCTGTTCGCCATGCTTCCGGGCGTCATGGCCGAGGCGGAGCCGACGGACCCGATTGAGCTGATGAACCTCATCTACTCTCCTGAAGCGACGACCAGGGCGCAGGTCGCGGCCCTCTGGGCTGGCGTGAACGCGGCTCTGTACAACGCCGGGTACAAAACCGCCGCCGGACGCGACATTGTCGTGTACGAGAAGGATGACAGCGACACGGGGCTTGATGTGGTGGCCACCATGCAGACTGCCCTGGACGCACACCCGAACATTCTCGCTGCCATTGGCCCCTTCTCCGACAACCGCCTCAGCGCCATGATCAAGTCGCCGTTGGCCGTCCAGAATAACCTTGTGTGCATGGCGCCGTACACGGGCTCCTCGGCGGTGCGATTGTACTCGCGCAACATGTACTTTTTCCGCGCTGATCCGAACGCAGAGCTCATGGTCCTCCTCAAGTCCATCTTGAACACGCAAAAGGCCATGCGCATTGGCTTCATGTACCTCACCGGCGTTCTTTTCGGCGACAGCGAGCTCGCCACGACGCGCGCGCAGCTGGCGTCGTTGGGGCGTGCGGCCCCCATTGTGTACGCGGCCGCCTACAAGGATGCCTTCTCGCAGGCCCTGTTCGACGAATTTGCCAACCAAAACCCACAGGCGGTCCTGATCTGGGGCATGCCCGGCACGCACGTGCAGGCGTTCATCAAGCAGCTGCTCATTGACCCGCGTACGAGCGACACAACCATTTACGCCAGCATCGGGCTGCAGGATGCGGTGATCGCCGTGAACAACGCCGTGGTGACGGCCGGGTTGACCACCAGCAAGGAGAACCACATCTACTTCAGCACCACCAACGCGCTGCCTTCGGCGACGGAGCTCAACTACATCAAGGTCTTTCAGACCGAGATGCACAACTACCTCCTCAACAGCCCCGACTCGCCCGATCAGTCGCAGCCTGACGCCTTCCTGAACAACCTCGCCCTGGGCGAGCTGATGGTGGGCGGCTGGGTGGGCGGGCGCGCGCTCTTGCAGACGCTCGACAATGCGCGATGGACTGTGAACCGCAGCGCGTACCAGGCTGGCCTGTTCGAGCAGAACCGCTACGTCATTGAGGGCGACTTCTTCATTGGCAACTTTGGCGGCGAGTGCGTGACCCCGTACGCCTCGCTGGATGGCGCCGTCTGCCAGTGCAACCAGGGTGGTCGCACAACGTACCTAAAGCGCCTGTTCGCGAACGGCACGCTGTCCATGATGCTCGACACGCGCTTCAGCTACAGCGGCACAACCTGTTACTCCAACGCGGAATCGCTGCCCACACCCGTCAATGTGCTCGTGATGGATTTCCCGGAAAATGACCTTCTGCACAATACGTACACGGAGGTCTACGACTTCTCGAGGCGGAGTGCCACGGCCCTCAACGCGGCCACCACAGCGGTCTCCTACAATGTGTTTGACTCGTCCACGACCACGGACAACGTCGCACAGGGTGTCGACGCTGTGAAGGAGAACTACCAGGTGGACGTGCTCATTGGCCCTGTGCCTCTGGGCGCTGACATGGGCGGCAACCTGCTCATCGACCCCATCTTCGTGAAGCCGGCTATGAGCTTCAACGACTCGATGATGGTGTCACTGATGCCGACGATGGAGCAGCAGATCTACGTCGCCTACTACTTTGTGAACAGCGGTGTGGGCAACGGCTACCTTGCGCGCGACGACATTCACGTCATCACCAAAGGCTTCTCGACCAAACAGGCAGAGACTCTCAAGGACGTGGCAGGCAAGACCGCACAGACGCTCAACATGCCTGTCCCCTCCTTCAAGCAGATTGACGACGCGGTGTCCATAACAAGCGAGTACGGTACCACGGGCGGCTACTTCTCCCTCGGCATCACCGAGGCCGACGTGCACGACATTGCGGTGTACCTCAGCCAGAACCCCAAGGTGTTTGCCCTCATCACCTACCAAGATCTCGCGCGCTACTACGCCACCTTTCTGCGCGAGTTTGGCGCCATCGCCGACCCCACCATGTGGTTCCGCTGCACCTTCCTGAGCAGCCTGCCGCCGTGGAACGACGTCTCCGACAAGGCCCACGCCGCCTCCCCCACGCTCCAGAAGTTTCACGCCACGTTCCCCGACGCGGCCGACCACACGCCTCTTGCGCTGCAGACCTTCATCACGACAGAGCTGCTGGCCTACCTCGTCAGCGTCACCCCCAAGGTCAACAGCACCACACTGCGCACGAGCCTGTACCAGTCCAGCGTGTTTGTGCTCGATGACATGCAGTTCGGTCCTTTCCGCGACTGCAGCACGTCCGAGGCCGTCGCCTGTGACAACCGCAACTACGGCGCGACGTCGATTGGCGCCCTGTCCATGCTCCGCGTGTTTGATCCGTCCCAAGCGTACAACCTCGAGCCGATGGTGCCCAGCATGATTTACACCACGCCCCCCGTCGACAAGTCGCTCTCGACGGGACAGATTGTCGGCATCGCTATTGGCTGCGCCGCGGCCGTTGCCGCCATCATCGCCGTGGTGCTCGTCATTGTCTGCTGCTGCTGCAACAATTCCCGTGACAACAAGAACGCACCACAGAAGCTCGCGGACCCGGTGACGCTTGTGTTCACGGACATTGAGAGCAGCACGGCGCTGTGGGCGGCGGTGCCGGAGGAGATGCCCGATGCCGTGGCCACGCACCACAAGCTCATCCGCCAGCTCATTGCGGACTACAAGTGCTACGAGGTGAAGACCATCGGTGACTCGTTCATGATTGCCTGCAAGAGCCCTGGCGCGGCGGTGAATCTGGCGCGTGACATCCAGACCAAGTTCCTCAAGCACGACTGGAAGACGCCTGAGATTGACGACGCCTATCATCAGTTCGAGATGAACAGGGAGCAGGAGGAGCAGGAGGAGCAGGGCAACGATGCCTACCGCGCCCACTCTGCCCATCTGTCGCCAGACGTGTACAGCGCGCTCTGGAACGGTCTGCGCGTCCGCATCGGCGTCCACACCGGTCTCTCCGACATTCGCCAGGACGAGATCACCAAGGGCTACGACTACTACGGCGAGACGTCCAACATGGCGGCGCGCACGGAGGCGATCGCGCACGGTGGCCAGGTGGTGCTCACGGAGGCGACGTGGTGGGCACTGTCGCAGAGTGAGCGCGAGCTGCTGGACGGCGCTTCGATGGGCCACCAAGGCCTGCGCGGTGTGCCGTACGCGGTCGAGATGTACCAGCTCAACGCGGTCGTCGGCCGTAACTTCCCGCCTCTGCGCACCGAGATCGAGGCCTACCTCCCCAGCGACGAATTCAGCCACGACGGCTCGTCAGCGACGGATGCGCTGCTGTCGTCCGCCGGCACGCTCACAGGCCCGTCGGCCGCCATTGCGGCGGTGCTGACGAACTGCTTCAGCCCATACCCGCCCCAGCGGCGGGTGAAGGAGCTGCAGCCACTGCTGGAGAAGTGGGGCATCCCTGTCCCGCCGCGCAGCCGCAACATCACGGATGCGGACTACGCCCAAGGTCTCACAAACCGTCTGGCGCTGAAGATGTCCACCGTCGCGCAGGTTCGCATGCGCCTCGGCGGCGGCGCCGACAACGGCCTGAACTCCACCGCGCTGCTCGACTCGAAGCGCGCGAGCGGGGCCTTCAGCTCGGCCCCCAGTATGAACCCGCGTCCCTCCACACAGCGCGGTCGTGAGGCCGGCGGTGGCCTCAACAGCGCCGCCCTGGCGGAGCTAGAGGCGCGGCGGGTGTCTGTCGCGCGCCGCTCGACGTCGGCCTCGCAGCGATTGGTGATGACGTCGCCGCTCGACGAGAGCCTCGACCTTGTCGACGAAGTCGCCCCCTACCGTCGCATTGGTGGCCGTCGCGTGGCCCCTGCACGCGGCACCACCAACCCACTCAACGGCTCCTTTGTCGCACCGCACGCTGCAGCGCCGCCCGCCGTTGCTGCGCCGGGCAGCGGTCCGCAAGAGGACACCATTTTTGTGCGCATGCCGTCCGACCTCGGCGCCAACTAAGCGACGCCGACTCACGCCTCTCTCTCTGCGCGTGCGTCTGCCTGTCTGTGAGTCTGTGCGTGCGTATGTGCGTATGTGTGTGTGTGTGTGTGTGTGTGTGTGTGTGTGTGTGTGTGTGTGTGTGTGTGTGTGTTTGTTGGTCAGATCCAACTCAGCCGCCCCTCTCGTTTTTTCTTCTCGAGGAGCAAGCCAATGAACGCATCACTACCATCACAATGACCCCCCCCCCCCCACCACCACCACGGCAACGAACACAGATGCGCCGGCCCACGGCCACGCGTGGGCACCACCTTGTAGAATTGCTTCATGGCATCACTGCCATCATGTACAATAGCCCCACCACCAGAGTAGTACATCCTAGACGAGGTCAATCGCTGCCGAAGCGAATGTCATCCGCAGTTTTAGACACATTTCCGCGTTCTCAGGGACACTCACACAGCACGAACAAAGAACCAAAAGTAAAAGAAAAATCAAGCCGGAAACTGCAGTTGCACTCGACGCCGTTTTTTCTTTTCCTGTCCGGCGTCTCTTCGCCTCCTTCATCCGCTGTCATTCTGATGTTGTAGTCGTACTCTTTTTCTGTTTTTTCTTTGTTTTCTTGACCATTCCTCCCCTCTTACACACACACACACACACACAGACACATCCCACTTTTTTTTTTTAACTCCTTCGCTGTGCACTATCTATGATATACAATCGTCCGTAGGGCTACTTGCACGTTAAGTAAACCCCCCTTTTATATGATTTTATGTCTTGTTTTTCTCTTTCTTCTTTCTTCTTT
Source organism: Wallacemonas sp. Wsd (assembly GCA_030849645.1). Classification (NCBI taxonomy): domain Eukaryota; phylum Euglenozoa; class Kinetoplastea; order Trypanosomatida; family Trypanosomatidae; genus Wallacemonas; species Wallacemonas sp. Wsd. The sequence continues at coordinate 27,583 of JASANQ010001295.1, read as the reverse complement.
CTCTCCCCCCCCCCCCGGCGCAGAAGTCTCTACTTTCACAATGGCCAGTATACTTTTTTTTCTCTTGGCACGATTGTTAGAAGCAAAAAGCGCACCGCACGCACCACCACTACCACCACCAAGACAACCATTTTCTCTGGACACATAGCGCAAGAGAGGAGTGGTGTGGTCCGAGTCTGGTGCCTGCTGTGCGGCGCACGTCATTTTTTTTTTCATGTGGTTCTTTGTTCCGTGTTCGTCTTTTGCTTTTGCTATTGCTTTTGCTCTCGCTTTTTGCTATGACCTACACGCCTAATGTCACGCCTGTACTTTAAAAATATATCCCCTGGCAACGGAAAACCAACGCTCAATGCACCTGATTGACTGTGTACATGGAGCTGCCTCATTTTTACGTCTTTCACCAGCCAACCAATCCCTGTCATCGACTTTCCGCATTTTGAACACGCCTGCCAACCTGTGTTGGCAGTGCCTCTCTTTCTCTTTCTCTTTCTCCTTCATGTTTTTTTTTTGTTTTGCTGGTTTCTGCACAGTTCACTCATTTTCGTTGTCCTGACTCGACATGACCCATTTGAACAACAATTGACAAGACGCTGCAATGGCGCACACAAGTGGGGTGGTGCACAGGAGCACACGTGCTCTGTGCACTCCATCAGGTGTACAGATTTGCTGTGCGCTCACATATGCACACATTACGCATACGTAGCTGTCCGAGTCTTTTACTTCCCGTTTTTTTTTTGTTTCACACGGGAGCTTTGCGATGAGGGACAACTCTTGTTGTGGCGTGGGCAGCGAAAAGGACCGAAGGAACTTCGTGTGCGAAATTTTCCGAATGTATATGTGTGTATACTTTTGTTTCCTCTTGGCATTATTTCTGTCTTCTTTTCTTCTTCTCTCTCTCACCTTTCGGTTCCTTGACATTTTCTATCAACGAACGGCCGACTTGAGTACAATACGTAAATGCCAAAGACGATCCTAACAGAAAAAACACATCCGGTCAACTGCTTCGCCGCCATTTTTTCTTTCTTTTTTCTTCTTTTTTCAGATTAAGACACAATCATGTTGAGAGGGGTCCCTCTTTGAAACCGACTCGGTGGCAAATGACATTCGACAATCAACGAAGAAATTACAGATCACCATCTCACGATCTATACTGACGCGGGCTCTGCTCTGATCAAAATGTGTTCCCTCGTGTCGTTGTTTCTGTTCTTTTCCTTCTTCCCAGGGACCGTTGTTGCCCCGCAGACGTACACGTGACAACCGTTGATACACAACCACGAGAACAAAACAAAAAAAGAAATACAACACGAGACACGGACACTGAACCACGGCAACGTGAACTTCCAATATCATGCAGCAACGGTGAGACACACATCAGCGTGATCGTCGCACTCTTCTTTCCGAGACGATTAGCCGGCTTCCAGCCCCTCCCTCGATGCGAGACACACGTGGCGCACATGGCTACCTTGGAGCGACCCCAGCGACGTGCCCTGTTGTCCGCATCGCTCCAGCGCCGGTGCCGTCACCTGTTGCGCAGAAGACTGGCTCAAGGGCCTCTGCGTGTCTTTGTGAGTCGTTCCGGCTTCACAGCCGAGGCATCGGAGGCGGCCTTCATTATTTGGGCGTCCATCCGGCATGTGCACCAGTGGCCTTCTTTACCGACTCCCCCTCCACCCTCTCCCACGCTAACACGCACACACACACCACCCTGCTTCCTCTCTCCCCTCTTGCGCTCGCTCCGTGCTTTCCTTTTGTTCCCTGTTCCTTTCTTTCTCCTTCCCCCTTTTCTCGCGTTCCGCTTGCGCTTGCCCTGCACTCGTGCGACAGTCACTCTTCGCTAACTACACGCTCCACTAACAACCATCAACCATGAGCAAGGTTGGTGCTCTATGATGCATTGCCGACAGGACGGGCCTCATAGAGCCGAGGACTACCCGCGTCCCAGCTCCCATATTACAGTTCGTCACCTGCTAGCGGGAGTGGTGGGCAGCAATGGCGCGCGGGTCTCCCCTCTTCCTTGAGGGTTGAGGTGCCTACCCCGGTCATGCTCCGGGCGACGCGCGCACACCAGGCCGTGACGCATCGGCTTGCACGACCGTACGCGGTTGATCGCCAGCTGGCGTACCTCGAGCATCACCTCCGCCAACAACGTGTTTACGGTCCTTCTGAGTAGCACGTGAACGCTCATGGGTCCGCACCGTTTTTTGCCCAGTCGACGGGTGCCTCGCTTCTTCCGGCACTACCGGCGAGTGCACTGACCACGCGATGGCCACGCATCCCCGTGCGTACCGCAAGCTCGACCAACGCCAACGGCGCGCTGCTCAGCCGGCCACCACCTGCGCCGACGACGCTGAAGCCGGCTCTGCTCCTTCCGACTCGACTCCAGGGGAGGTCGTGGCGCCAAGCTTGACCATTGACGCCCTTGTTACGTACCTGGATCTCCGCATGGCTGTGGACAAGTCCGAGATGATTGTTCAAATGACCGCTGATATGGCCGCCAACAACTCTCACGTGTTCGCTGAGATGACCGTCGAAATGGCCATCGATGTGGCTGCCTAACTCGGCTCTCTGCGCGACTGGTTGGCGGCCCGAGCTCCCTCCCCGTGGGCTGAATTCCACGCGTCGCCGCCTATCGCGCCGGCGGCCACACCCTGACTGACGCTGCCCATGCGGAATCGCAGCGCGACGTCCGAGGAGGCTGATGAACGTACGCCACCGTCTCCATGAGCCTTGAATGGTTCTGTGCGCTTCCCACGTCCGCGCACGCCGCCCGAGGTGGCAGTTGCGTGTCGACCCCTCACAGGCTGTCAAACATGACGCCCCGGCTGAGTTGACTGTCGCGCGACGCAATGCCCTACAGAACAACGAGCATCCTGACGACAGTCCAGAGGAGTGTTGACTGACTGCTGTGGACAAGTGACCAATTACGCTCTTCCGCTTCACTTTCTTGTTTTCTCTCTTCTCTTTATTCTCTTTATTTTCATTCTTTATTTTTTGGTTTTCTGCTCTCTCTCTCTCTCTCTCTCTCTCTCTCTCTCTCTCTCTTTTTTTTTTCTAAGCACAATGAACGTCGAGAAGAAAACAATATAAATGTCGCCCTGCTTTCTGTCCCCGACAGCTAGTTGTGTGACTAATCCGACACACGAATGCTCGCTCTTGTCGAGGCTCACCACAGCGTGCAGCTTTGACACGCTGCGCGGGTGCGGGATGGAATCTTGTTCAAATCCACGTAACAGTGTGTGAGCTTTCTCCCATGATTGCCCCTTCTCCGTTTCTCAAACATATTCCTTCATATCACCCGTCTCCTTTTCCTCTCGTTTCGCTTCCTTCTCCGTCGAACACTATGCTGCAATCGAATAGTTCTTCACGTTTTCTTTTCCGCTTTCGCACTGACCGTCGTGTCGGCATCATCGCGTACGTGCTCCTTGCTCTCACCAGCTTCAGCTGCAAGCGAGTTTGTCTGGCACCGGTCTTCGCAGCTGCGGATTCCGTTTGCAATCCTCTTATCTCCCCTTATTCACTGCCCACACCCTGCTCGTGACTTGTGCAGTGACGCGCTTGTCTTGTCCTGTCTCGTGACGCCGTCCTTTTATCGTATTCCTACCGTCGCTGACGTAGTCTCCCCCCCCCCCCCCGACTCCCTCGCCAACACGAAACAATGGGCGCGTGGATCACGAGTTTGAAGCAGACGCTTGGTCTGCTGCCGCCGGAGCGTAAGATCCGTGTGCTCGTTCTCGGACTCGACAACGCCGGCAAGACGTCCATCCTCTATCGCCTGCAGCTCGGGCAGGTTGTGACCACCGCGCCGACGGTCGGCTTCAATCTTGAGACGGTGCAGTACAAGAATGTCTCGTTCGAGGTCTGGGACTTGGGTGGCCAGACTGGCATTCGCCCCTTCTGGAGGTGCTACTTCACCGACACCGACGCGATTATCTATGTCGTGGACAGCACTGATCGGGACCGAATGGGCGTTGCAAAGCACGAGCTGTACGCCCTCTTAGATGAGGACGAGCTCCGCAAGAGTCTGCTTGTGATCTTTGCAAACAAGCAGGATCTACCCGATGCCGCCAGCGAGGCTGAGGTGGCTCAACAGCTTGGCGTCACCTCTATCATGAATCGGACGTGGACAATTGTCAAGAGCAGCGCACACACGGGCGATGGACTCATCGAAGGCATGGACTGGCTTGTCGACAAGCTTCAGGAGCAGGGACTCGTGAAACCCGCAGCACACTAGCTGCATTCATCGATCGAGAGGGAGAGCGAGCGAGGGCGGGAAAGTTGCAGTGGCAGAGTGACTCTGTGGCCACGCGCGAATCACACTCGAACGCGCCAGTGCTCCTGTTGACCCCGCTCTTCCCTGCTTCGCCATGTGTCTTTCTCTCTCTCCCCGCACTTCCCCCCCCCTGCCCAGATTTCTGCCGTTGCCTGTGCGGCGCAATCGACTATTGGTGTGAGCAGGACACACTGTTTCACTGCTTGTGTGCGGTTGTCTTCTCTTGAACGAACTGTGTAGTCAACGGCACATAGCCCGCCCCCTCTTTGTTCCTTTTCTTCCTGTTCTAGTTGTTCGTGTTGTTTCGCTTTGTTTTCTTCTTCGTTCTGTCCTGTACAGGTTACGTTACGTTGGATCCTGCTTGCTGGGCTTGATGTCAAACAACACCAACAACAATCACAATTCACTCATCCTAGGCTGTCCTGCAAATGGCAGTTGACTGTTGTCAACGCAGACCGAGCCGCACTGCCCCCCTCTCCCCCATTCATTTTTTATCACGCGAGGGAATATCCGTATCGCCGAGATGGATTACAGAGGCGGCTCTGCCCCCGTCTCCTGCTCTTGCCTCGCTCTGCCTTTGGTCCTGCGAGGACGCTGTTTGGACTGTCCTTGCACCTTTTCTCACTGTTTTGCAACCCATGCATCACTCCACCGTCCCCATTCCACCTCTCTCTTGTCTTGCGTAAAACAAAAACAAAAAACCCTCTCACACTGTTCTGTCTTTTTATGACCCCTGGATTGGTCGCCTGCCTCGCTCACACAAGTACTACTAAATTGATAGTCGAGTCGCAACCGATCGAAGCCACACCCAAGGCAACTGAGCGTCTTTCTCTGACGTCACGCTTAGCTGGGCTGCACGTTTCAACAGTTTCCCCATTGGCCCGGCAGCCGCCTGGCACTGACGCACGCCTTCGGAGACCACATACAGATTCTCTCCCTCCTGTCACTCGTCTCTCTCCTTAGTCATCGTTTTTTCTTTTTTTTCCCACGCGTCGATATTTCTGGGAGGTGCGTCGCAACGGTGAGCACCTGCCCGCCTGCTTCTTCTTCTGCCTGTTTTGCTCCGCTTGTGACGTGGCGCCGTCCCGTCGCTGAGCCACGTGCGTCCTTTAGTCTGTGGTCGATTTCTTCCTTGCTCAGATGGACTTCAATGCGCTGCAGGACACGCTTGGTGTGCGCACGAACGGTGGCGCCTTGTCCACCAGCGGCAGCCAAGCGAACTTGGAGAGCCGCTATGAGCTGCTTGAGGAGGTTGGCAAAGGCGCGTATGGCGTTGTCTGGAAGGCCCGCCGCAAGAACGGGTCAGGCGGGTTTTATGCGATCAAGCACATTAGCAAGCAGCGTGCGGGCTCCAAAGGTCTGCACGAGGTCATGGGTGAGGTGGAGACGATGAGTCTGCTGAGCCATCCGAATATTGTGAAGTTGGAGGAGACGTTCCAGGACGACAAGAACTTGTGGATCGTCATGGAATTTCTGCCAGACGGCGAGCTGCAATCGGTGCTCAACGACAAGACGCTTCCCGAATCAACTGTACGGCGCGTGGTGACGCAACTGCTCATGGCCATCGAGTACATCCACGACAAGGGCATTGTCCACCGCGATCTGAAGCCGGCGAACTGTCTGGTCTCGTTGCTGGACTTCACGATCAAGATATCCGACTTTGGCTTCGCGGTGCTGGCTGGAACGGACCAGTGCCTTAGCACGTACTGCGGCACAGTCATTTTCATGGCACCGGAGATCTTGCGCGAGAAGAACTACGGCAAGCCGGTCGACATGTGGGCCATTGGTGTCATGACGTACTACATGTTCCTCGGCGCCTACCCGTTCGGCGGCCAGTCGTCGGCTGTGCTTAAAAAGGCCATCTGCAGCGCCAAGGGCGTCAACCTGTCCTCAAGCAAGCGTCTTCAGCAGTTTCCGCTCTTGGAGGACTTCATCGCGAAGCTTCTCACGCCTGATCCGCACAAGCGCCTCAGTGCCCGCGAGGCCCTCACACATCCGTGGATCAAGGCCGGCATTGGCAGCAACCAACGCACGTCCATCACCGCCTCCGCACGCACCGTCACGCGGCCCCTGAGCAGACTACGCGCCGCTGCCGTCGCAGTTGTGATTGCGCAGCGCCTGCGCTACCTCCAGCAGTGCACGCGCCTGCAGAAGCTCGGCTTCGGCAACATCCCGTATCTGCGCAACTACCACTTTCTCGTCACTGGTCACTTCGACCCCGGCGTGACGCGCATTGACTGCAGCCACATGTTCGAAAGCAAGCCCCAGGCTCTGGAGGAGCTCTTTGTCATGATCGAGGCGTGTCCGTACGTGGAGCAGGTCGTGCTGTGTTACAACAACATCGACAGCCTGAGCACGGTGCAGAGCTTCCTGAAGCTGGTGAGCCGCCACCCCACGATCCACACCATTGACCTCTCGCACAACCCCATCCCCGCGCTGGCGGGGCGTGGCCTCGTGCGCCTCGCGCGGAACCCCATGGCGCGCGTCCGCAGCATTCTCGTGGAGGACACCTCTCTCTCCGCCGACACGGTCGCCCAGATCAAGGCCGGACTGCGTGATCGCGCCTCTCTGCCCAGTCACGCCGGCCACGCGCAGAACGTGCCGGCCGCGGACGGGAGCCGCCTCAGCCACTCGAACACGGGCTCGCTCGTCCAGCTGCCCGCCGCCAGCTCGCGCGCCTCGTTGATGAGTGAGGACGACAACAGCCCCACGCTGAGCACCTTGACGACCCGGTCACGCGTGAGTGATGCGGGCCGGCCCATGAAAAGGCGTCCATTGCATCCAACGCGATTGCCCCCTCTGCCACGCATGGCCACCACCACCGCAGCCCGCAAAGTACCGAGCAAGCTCTCGTGAGCATCGCGCCCAACAGCTCTGCAACTCGACAGACGTACAGCCCCCCCCCCCCCCAGTCCAGTTCGGTTCCTGGGGGTGGCTTTGGCTTTCCTTCCGTGGTTGTCCGTTGACGTTGTCCTGCACAGTGACGTAACTACAGGTGCACGCAAACCAGTTTACTTTTGCTTGTTTTTCTTCCCTCTCTTTCCGACCACTTGACCACGCCATTTTTGTTTTGTACAATACGCGCATTATTTGGCCGCCTTTTCTGTTTTTGCGTTGTGGTTCTCTTTTTTCTTTTTCTCCCTCACTCCTCTGCCCCTGCCCTGCATGTGTGTGCGTAGTCATTGACCACACCATGCGTGCATTGGCTGAGGTTTGCATGTTTCCTACACGCCATACCTATGTACATTGCTCGTCGCTCACTGAGGCACCCAACGCATTTTTGTTTCCCCAAATTTCTTCTCTTGTATCACTGCCACATCTACATCCACACACACACCCCAAAAATAATGCACCGTAAACAGAATAGCACCATCAGGTGTCATGCAGTGTGCGTCTTTTTTTTTCTTCGTCTGGCTTCTTCTGCTAAACAAGTGGAAGCACAGAACCATACCAAAACAACCACCACCGCCACCACCACCACACACCGGAGGAAGCACGCGACGAAGTGTTTTTTTTTCTGCTGTTCCGGTATGCGTGCTTGCCTCGCTTTTCTTCGTTGAAAGCGGTCCAGCCAATCGTACGCTGAGAGAGCAAAACAGAACGACGTGAGTGTACGCATGGGCGTGTACACAAAACATGAGCAACAACAAATGATTTGTACCTATTCTGATAGAAGATAGTTATAAGACATGCCAGAAATTGAAGCAGATACCTCTCCATTTCTGCCAAACTATCTTCGTCTCTCAGGCGATCCGAAACAAGCCACGCTCTACCCCTGTGAGTCCCCGCTTGTTTCGCGATTACTTCTTTTTTTGTTTTTTGTGCCTTGTGTTTCTTTTCTTCTCCGTTCTTCCTCACCAGATGTGCTGTTGAGCATCATCACCCATGTTTGTTCTTTCCTTCTTTTTCTACCATCTTGCGCCCCCCACTGTTACGTCTCATTGTACTCCCTGTTTTGGCGAGTACAGGCACACACGCACACGCACATAGATACAATTGCTCACGCCGCCAAGACGGCTCCCGCCACTGCACAGACGCTTACGTACCTCCCTACTTGGCTGCAGTGAAAGCATCACTGCCTACGTCCTACGTGGCTTTGCTCCACCAGGATCCGCTGAGCTCGCGCTTACAGGCGCATTCTTCACGTACTGCCCTCTTTGTTTCCCCTCTCTGCCTTTGTGCACGTGTCGTTGACGCTGATACACTGGCAGTGTGTCACCGCGCAGCCTCACAAAACACCGACGAAGAGGGGACGAGATGCTTTGCTTATTTACTTGTTTCCTCTCATACATTCATTCTGCCTTCCTTCCGACTCCTACCTTTTCACATTGCCTCTTTTCTTTTTTGTACCTGCCCACGCATGCCTTTTTTACTGTCGTTCGCTCAGTACAAACATGTCTGAACAGTCATCGCTTGTAGTGTATGGCAGCACCGGCCGGCGGCTCCTCTTTTCGAAGCAGGATTTAAAGATACCTGACGCCGTCCTGGAACGACCCAACCGCGCCTTTTACGAGAAGCAATGGGACACTGTCGCTGGGCACTGGTTCAACCGCGTGCTCAAGGAGGAGCGTCTGCAGCACCTCTCGGTGGAGCAGCTTGTTGAACACATCGAGGCGGACATCACCAAGCGCTGGCAAGCACGTAGAACCGAGCAAGCACTGCATAAGAAGCGCAAGCGCTTGCTGGTGTCCGGCGGCCCTGCTGGCACGCCCTCACCGCGCGTGCTGCTCACCAACGTCTGTGCGCTCGAAACGATCACCGGCAGCACGGACGAGGCGGACAAGCGGGACCTCCTCGAGGCCATCTTGCAACGCGTGGAGGCCTGCGCCAAGGAGAAGGCGGAGGCGATTGACCTGCTCGTGGATGCCGAGGCCGAGACCCCTTCGGCGGCGCCTGCGACCAAAAAGCCCAAAACCGAGGCTGACGCGGCACCCGAGATGCCGTCTACGAGCGGCGCTGACTCGGCTGCCTTCGATGATCGCGTGGCGGTTGTCTGCACGCTGTCTTGCCCAGAAAAGGCGGCCTCTGTGATTGCCCAGTTGCACGGCACCAAGTTCGACGGCCGCGTCGTGATTTGCCGTTTTTTCGGATAACCCCACTACACATCTACACACACACACACACACACACACACACACACAGGCAGACACTTCGGCACAACTCGGTGCGTATGCCTAGTTTCCAGCAATTTTTGAAGAACAGCAACATCAACCGCGTCTAACTTTCCCGTGAACAAACGTGCATCAACGCGTCCATTTGCGGGTGATACGCATGAGGCTAGAAACAATGCTGACCAGCAAACTGAACGTCGCCGACTTGGCTCCCCAATCTTCTTTTTCACCCCTCTTCCCTCTCTACTCTTCCCTCCATCGACCTCTTGCCCTTCCTCCTCTCATTACACATGTGACCGCGCGGCTTTGCGTGCTTCTGGTTCAACAAGTGAAGGAAGAAGAAAAACGCGATGCTACGCTCCTCTGGACCCCATGTCAGGGCTCAGTGCGCTCGTCAGGCGTTTTCTGTTACCGTGGCGGCCACGCGCGCGCTCACCACTGGCGAAAGCTACAGCTACAAGCCAGGCCCCATCGCCCGTGCTCTGCGCCGCCTATTCACCGCTCTCACGCCCTCGACAGCCAAGAAGAGCATTGCGATGCGGATGCAGCGCGGCATGGAGAAAACAGAGACGCTAGAGCGCGAGCAGATGTGGCTCAGAACGCACGGCTCGCCCCTCCAGGTGATGGGCCTGCCCGACTACGCAGAGCTCCCTGAGGTCCGCGCTCGGTACCGCTCACTTGTCCTCGAAACGCACCCTGATACGGCCTCAGCAAGCCGCACTGGCGAGAGCGACTATGCCATTCTTCAGACGGCGTACAAGCTGGCCATCAACCCGGAAAGCGTTTGGCACCGCAACGGCTCCGCACCCGCGCTGTACCGCGAGCTGGTCGCCCAAGGCAAGCACAAGGTCCGCGTCGTCAACAAGGTGCGTGTCTTTGCCATCCTTTCGTACATTCTGATGATTCTGATTGGCGTCTTCTTCGCCACCGTTATCGTGAGCAACGCACTGGAGGCGGCACTAAAGCTCTTCGACTCTGACTTCTACAACTTTATGATTGAGCAGGAGAAGGAGGAGCAACGGAAGCGCATGATGGGCGAAGTGGTGGACACCGATCCCAAGCGCTTGGCCCCAAGCGCCGTGCGCAAGCTACTCTATCCAGGTCGCTACATTCACGGCGACAAGGACGAGTAAAGAGGGGAGCCAGACAGGAACGAAGGAGAGAATGGAAGGGCCTGTAGCACGAGATGGTCGAAGACGGAGCAGAAATAACTTCGCGGCTGCCATCGACACTGTGCCTTTCCTTTTTTTTTCATGTCCACCCAGTTTCACACACATCACACACACACACACACACATCACATCACACAACACTTCACGTATGTTGAGTGCTTGACGCATAAACCGAACAACCCATCTACCAGTTTTCTCCTTTTCGAAGAAGAAAAAGGAGCGCGCGCCACGCTGTCGTACACCAGACATGTATGTGCCCGGAATGAGCACCCAGCTCGGTCTTGCTCGCGTCGCCGTGCCCGGAGGACCGTCATCGGGCAGACTGCCATGATGGGAACGCAGCTTCTTCAACGCATCGCTCGCTGACAGTGACACGAGTGAAATCACTGTCGACGGCGTGCGCGCTCGTGTTCTGCTCACTCCGTCTCTCTACACGCAATGCTGTCTTTCCCTTCCTCCCCCCCCCTCTCTCTCCCTCACCCCTTTCCTCTCTGTCCGTTGCCTGCGAGCCCACGCGCAGAATACAGAAGCTTCTCGCATGTCGCAGCCACCCTCGCACACGTCTCGCGGAGACACGGCCGCACCGGTGCCCGCGGCGACCGGCGCGTTGTATCGGGCGGCATCCGGATATCCCAGTCTCGTGAGCTGCGACAACAGCGTCCTTGACCTCGAAAAGCTCGACACACCTGGCGAACAGAGCGAGCGCGTCTCGTCCCTGGAGATCTTCGCGGTTGGCAACTACCACTGCGTCGCGTGCCCCATTTGCCTGGAGGCCTTCACCCTCGAAAATCCGGCTGTGCTGGTGTCTTGCGAGCACAGCTTTCACCTTCAGTGCCTGGAGTCGTGGCGGCAGCGCTCCACAACGTGTCCCGTGTGTGTCCAACTGTTGTCGGATGACGATGCGCATGTAATGTGCGCGACCAACACCCGCAGGACGCGGAGACGACTGCGCATGCCTGGTCTGCATAACACGCTGACTTCCTCGGTTGCTGCTGAGGAGAACGCGCTGGCCTGCGCCGATGCCCCTGGCGCGATTGCGTTGCACAACGACACCGAGGACGAAGAGGCCCCGATCTTGGAAGGCCGGGATGCGTCACCCACCTCCGCTGGCAGCAGCCGCTGGTGTGCGTGCTTGTGCTGCTGGTGGCGTTCTTGACGTGACGGCGTTCCTCTCACCCTCGTGACTCGCAGTGCAAAGGTGATGAGGACGAATTGCTTGAAAACTTTCCATGCGCTCAGTCATCAAGGCAACTCGGTGACCTTTTATCAACAACATCTATAAAGTAAGAATGCCATCCTCTGCGAGGGCGGTGGTTTCGACAGGTGCTCGTCCTCCCTGCTTCCCTTTACACACAATAGCTTCTATGTGCCAGCGTGTCTCGCACCTCCCCTTCTTTCCTCACCCACTCTTTCTTTCCCTCTCACTCTACTTTCCTCTTCTACCCTCACCACCAAATACGTGTGCTTGTGTGTCATGGTCACCAGAGGCGCTCCAATTGGTGCATTATTTTTTTTCGTCTGTTTTTTTTTCTACGTGTCTGGCCCCATGCCGAAACGCCGCGAGGACCCGACGTGGGCGGTTTTTCTGACGTGCATTGTGAGCCATCTGCCGATGCTGCTGAGCATTGTGCTTCTCTACCGGCGCCGCATGCCCTACGAGTGCTCGTCAGGCCTGTTTTCCATGGTGGTGTCGGTCATGTATCATCTGTGCGACACCTTCCATCGCGAGTTGTTCCTGACGGAGCTGCAGTGGCACCGGCTGGACAATGTTTTCGCCATCACCTCCGTCATGGTCACGGCACTGTACTTGGCTGGCTTCAGCTCCCAACTGATGGTGGATTTCATCAAGTATACCATGGCATTCGTGGTCATGGTGCTGCAGGAGCGCTATCCGTGGGACCCGCGATTCACAGCCGCCCCTGTGGCGGTCGGGATCGCGATTCCCGTCGTCTCGCTCGTACTCAGTCGGCAACGTCGTCGGAAGCTGGTGGTCAAGCGTGTCTTGATATCGATCGGTCTCATTATTGTCGCTGGCTTCTTCTTCTATCTAGGGCTCGATGACGGGAACGACCCGTTCCGCCTCTTTCACGGCCTTTTCCACACCTTTGTGTCGGTGAGCGTCTTTTTTGCATGGTTGTCGATCCGCACACCTCTAGCGCGCAAGAGGTCCGACAGTGACGTGGGCCGTGTCAACTACGGCAACACCACTGCCGTTGTCATGAGCGCGTGAGGACAAGAAAACAACAACAACACCATTGAATAAGACAGACATGCAGATGAAACCGATCGGAGCCNACCGATCGGCGCCCCCCCCCCCCCCCCCCGGCGCCGACAGATACACCCAGTCGTGACGGCAAAAACCCCACTTGCTCACCTCAGGCCTCGAGCAAAATGGAGGAGTGAGTCTGTGCTCCCTGCGCACGACAACCTTAGAGGGGCCGCACCCCCCACCTTCTCTTTTTCTCTCTCCCCGTGCTGCTCTTTGCGGCTGTGCAGTGCCGCACACAGACATGATCAGCTCCACCGCGCTCCAACGCGTTCTCTCCACCCAACACGCTACCTCTGCACCTCTCTCTCCCTCTTTCTACGCCACCATGTTGTGACGCACTCCGTTCTTGTTTTTTTTCCCCCTCTCAGTGCATCCCCGTTGGTACCGTGTGTGTGCGTGTGTGCCATCCTACTGGTTGATCCGGCGATGCGCAGCCACGGAGAGTCACCCTTTGGCTTATTCATCACCACCGTCATCAGCCATGTGACGATCGTGCCTGTGCTCGTGTTTTTCTACAAGCAGCACGCCATCTTCGAGCTGTGCGTCGCGGCCTTCTCACTACTGGCGTCCATCATGTACCACACTGCCGAGAGCTTCAACCGAAACTTTTTCCTCTCGGAGCTTCAGTGGCACCGCCTGGACAACGTTGGCGTGATCAGCTCGATTGGCATCTGGTGCGTTTGTGCGGCTGGCATCCAAAGCCTGTCCATTGACATGGCGCTCAAGTACGCGGTCCTGCTGACCACCATTGTTCTGCAGCAGAAGCACCCGTGGGATGTGCGTCTCACGGTGTCACCGGTGCTGGTGTTTGGCATGATCCCGGTGGTGCACCACTGCTTCATCCGCCGGGCACTTCCTGCCGTGCGCCGTAAGTGCCTTATCTTCGGTATCGCCCTGCTCGTGCTTGCCTTGCCGTGCTTTGCGCTGGGGTGCGACGAGAACAAGGACCCCTACCGCGTGTTCCACGGAATGTGGCACTTTGCGTTCGGCCTGAGTTCGCTGTTCCTGTGGATGGCCGTCACACATCGCCACTCTCCCAGCTACGGCGGCCCACAGGTGGCAGCCGCTTCGACGACCTCGGTGATGATGTCGATGAAGAGCGATGCATTCCCGTGAGGCGCGCGAACAAAGTCGCTGTCCTCTCCCCCTCCCTCCTTCCCTCTCAGGTCTCTCTCCCCGCGCCAAGGCACGCTGACAATATTGGGGGTATCTCTCCGCCTGGCTTTGTGTGCACGTGGTGATGATCCTACCCTATCGCGAGGTGCACTGACCATTGGTGAGGTCACAACCACGAAGAAACAAACAAACAAACGAAACGAAACGAAACGAAAAAGAGAAGCAACACAGACACACAATAGCAACCGGTGACGAATGGACGAATCGGTTCGCCGTTCTTGCCATGGCAGGTCTGTATGACTCCCCACTTGAGCTCGGCGACGTTTGCCTCAGTTGCCCGACTCCGTCCTTCTGTTTACTTTTTAAAGCCGTTTCACCCCTTCCTATCTTTCTCCCCCTCCTCCGTTTCTGTGGCTGGTTTTCTCTCATACTGATCATTGGACACGACGATTGAGTCTCACCGCACATTACTCGCTTCGCGTGCTTCCGCCATCAGTGCTCTTCGTTTTCTTTTCTTGGCTCTTCAGTTGGCCATTACTTTTTGGTGTCTCAGTTGCGCGTTGTCTCATTCCTTCAGGTCGCCAGATGCGAAGGAACACTGCCCTCGCCATGTTGCTTGCGGTGACTGTGGTCGTGCTGGTGAGCAGCTCACACGCGTCCCTGCTGAACGAGTACTCGAGGGAGCAGCTTTTTCTCATGCAGCGGCGCCAGCTGGTTGCGCTAGCCGACGGAGTGGCCGTCACGCGCGGCCTCGCGCCGCCGAGTGCGGCGCTCGTCTCAGCGTTGCCCGCACGGCATCTGCAGCAGCTGCTCGAGGACCGGCATGCCCCGTGCGTGGGCTGCCTAGAGCGCCAGGAGCTGGTCGACCACGCCTTGAGAGCCCGGCACACACCATCATGGCAGGACACGGTGACCCAGGAGCTCGTCGTTACCGACGCCGCTCCGCTGCTGTCGCCGCATGCCTACAATGAACATCGGCTCAGTCTTACGGAGGCTCTCACAGGCGCCACCTGCACGATAGCGACGAACGGCACTGTGTCCTGTCTGGAGCGACGCTGAAGGGCACAGACGCGCGGAAGCCCGTCGAGGGAATCCAAGTGAACCGTCCCGACTTGCTCATCCCCTCTTTTTTTTTTTTTTGCCTCTCTCACACACGAGACGTGCTGTCTGATTAGCAACCGCATCAGACCTGTCGTCAACACGCGCAACCAGACGTCCGAGTTCCTCACTTTTTTTTTCTTCTCATTCTTCTGGTGGCCGCTCTTTTGAGCGAAAGCTATGGGCTCTCTTTTCATTTCTTCTCCCCCCTTTCATCTCTCACGTCCACGCCTCACTGGTCGCAATACAACCGAAAAAAAAACAAGAACAACACACAGACAGGAAGATGATGTCACACGCACACGTGTCGCCCCACAAGTCACCCCCGCTTGCCAAAAAAGCAAAAGATTGCACGAACAAGAATGTCATGTTTTGCTCATTTTTTCCCGTTCTTCCCGTCATGTGTATTATCCCCTCTCCCCTCCCACTGTCTCTCACTATTCTTTTTGTTCTCACAGCACAAGCCTCTATACCATTAGCGTACAGATACACACACACACACACACACACAGACACACAGAAACCCTCTTTGCCGTTTGTGAATAGCTACCATGGCGACAACGACGGAAGAGAAGAATGCCAACGCCATCTACGAGAAGGTGCTGACGCTGGAGAGCAGCGGCCACATTGAGGCAGCCATCACCGCGCTCCTCGACATGCGCGTGCGCAACAATGGCCCGATGGTGATCAAGTGCTTCGAGAAGGCATGCGAGCTGTGCCTGTGTGCCGAGGACGGCGTCCACGCATTCCGCCTGCTGGTGCTCCTCCGCGGTACGCACAACCGGTTCCGCAACAGCCAGAACCCCGCCGAGGACGTGGACCACGCCGTGAAGACGATCCTGAAGAACCTGCGCGTCATGTTCGAGAACGCGCACAGCATGGCCGACAAGCTGACCGCCACCCCCACCGAGGAGGAGCTGATGCTCGAGGCACTGTCTGGCGTGCCCGTGAAGAAGCGCGTGCACACACGCTGCGTCATCAAGTGCGACCGCGCGGCGGGCAGCATCGCTCGCGAGCTCTTCGGCGTCGCCACGATCGGGTTCTCCAAGCCCGTCGTGCAGGTGTACAACAACGCCGTGCAAGACTTCATCTCTCTCTGCGAAAAGTATCACATGGCCGAGGCGGCCGACCGCGCCGCGGAGACCATCGCCACCACCCTCTACCGCGTCATCCTCGCCCCCGTCTCGACCAAGTCTCGCTACTACGACGACACCATGACCAACCGCAACAACTTTCTCGGCTCCGAGACGACGTGCACGGACACCGTCAAGATGCTGTGCGCGGTGCTGCGCCTCATGACGGCCAACTCCCGCTGGCACGCCGCCTGGTCGGTGCTGTCCCGGCTGAAGCAGATCACGGACGAAGTGTTCACCGCCTTTGGCTCGCGCGCGCTCAAGGCCGAGACGTACGAGACCATGGCCGCGACCTTCTGGAGCTGCCACAACAAGGCCTACCACGCCATGTGCCTGTGCACCGCGGCGATGGCCTCGGGCAGCGCCACCCTCGTGACGCGCGCCGTTCTCGCCGCGCTGTGCTGCTCCGAGGTCAGCGAGGAGGAGAACCCATTTGCTCCCACCGCGAACCTCGTGCACAGCGACGTGGCCGACCTCTTCCGCCACCCCGACACGTCCCGCAAGGCGCTGCTGACGAAGCTGCAGCTGTCCGGTGCCCTCGCGTCCGCGGATGCCGCCGCCGTCAAGCTCGTGCACGACGTCACCTCCACCGGCGCGGACGTCGACTTTGCGGCTGCCCACAAGTCCCTCACGGCGCTGCTCGGCAGCACCGCAGAGTGCTCTCAGTACGACGTCTTTCTCCGCAAGCTGCTGCTCAACCACCAGCTGGAGTGCCTCGCGGCCACGCAGAACACCATCGACGTGCGCACCCTCGCCGTGAGGGACGCCGCGCTGACGGACATGGACTACGTGCACACGGTCGAGCCCGCCATCATCGAGAACGCGGTCGCGAACGCCGAGATTGACAGCCAGTCTAAGACAGTGTCCTTCCGCAACGCCGCCAAGCTGCGCGTGGTGTCCTCGTTTGTGCGTCTGTCGTCCAACGTCAGCACGCGTCCGGCCGTGACGAAGATGTCCGGCCCGTCGTCCTCCCCCGCCTGCGCCAAGGCCCCCTCGAGCATCACCGCCGAGGACCTGCTGCGCGACCACACGCGCACCCGCGCGCTGCACGCCGTGCAGAAGGAGTGCGATAACTCCGTGAACGACCGCGTGCGCAAACGCGAGGAGTCCGTCGTGCACAAGCGCAACGAGAAGATCCAGGAGCGCAAGGACTTTGAGGAGTCGCGCCGTGACGTGGCCAAGGTGAAGCAGCTGCACAAGCTCAACGCCGAGTACATGCAGCGTGAGCGCCAGGAGCGCTACAAGCTGGTTCTGGCGCGCCTGCGCATCAAGTACCCCGGGTTCGCCGTGGACAACGCGCTCGCGAACAAGAAGCCGTCCGAGTTCGAGGACGAGCTCACCGTGCTGCTCGGCAACTTCCACCGCCGCAAGGCCGAGCACGATGACCGCGAGGCGCTCCGTCTGAACCTGTACCAGCGAGAGCTGCGTGCACAGGAAATCCCGAAGCGCAAGGAGTACAACGAGAAGCACTTGGAGCAGCGCCGCGCCGAACAGGCGGCCGCGCGTGCCAACTACCTCGCCGAGCACCGCAGGGAGTTTGAGCGCCGCCAGCAGAGCAAGAACGTGCTCAAGTCCTTCCTGCAGGACGCCAACGTGCTGGAGGAGCAGTGGCGCAAGCTCTCGCAGACGGAGAAGGCCTCGAAGCGCGAGGAGCAGATGAACCGTCTGGAGGCCGAGAAGGAGCGTCTCGCGTCTGCCTAAGCACACACACACACACACACACACACACACACGTGTCTCAAGGCATGCGTGTGTCTCGGACGATTAGTGCAAGAAGCTCTAGTATGTTGCTCGTACTTTTTTTTTTTCTTCTCACTCTTTTTTTCCTCCTCCTCCGCGTTCAGTGAGTGCTCTGCACGCTTGCGCGTGGGTGTGAGTCTGTCGAATGAGAACAGAACCACTGAAACGACACAAACGACAACAACAACATGGCAGGAATAGAAGAATGGTATGTGGATTGTAAAAAAAACAACAGCAAACAGAACAAAACAAAGAACATCCGCATGTGATTGATTGTTCTTGGATGAAGGCAAAACAGAAAAATCCAAATGGCTAAATACTGGAAAACAAAACCCCCAACAAACATACTGAGAAGGAAAAAAAAAGTACGAACATTTTGTGTTGCATTGATGTGATTGGCCCTCTGGCGGGCTTGTGTTAGTCTGCGTGTCTCCCTCGTTGTCTCTTTGTAATGCACTTGATGTGACCTCCGTAATCGGATTTAATATTCTTTAAACACCAAATAATCAATAATAATACTAGCAACACCAAGAGCGCAGAAGTGGATGGAAAACACGGTGCCTCCTCTGTTTTGCTGAAACTTTCGTCCGGCACCAAACGAGGGAGAGGCCACGTGCCGCTTCACTGTTCTTCTCGACACCGCTCTGATGAGCGCGGGACCGTGCGTACAGGTGGGGTGACTTTCCTGCCTTTCTTTTTGCAGTTTTGTGACTGCTCCGTGTCTCTGCCTCTCTGCTTTTCTGCCTCTTTGTGGACCGCACTCCGGCTGCTTTTTTTTGTAGTAGGAATGCGCAATATGTGTGCACACATCGCGACAAACTCTTTCTCATCTTACAACTCTCTCTCTCTCTCTCTTTCGCTTCACCACCTTCTCTTTGCCTCGTTGCTAGCGCACTGCAAACAAGTCGATATATCAAAACGCACACATTAGCGAACAAGTAGCCATGGCACAGAGCTTCGAGGGCTGGTTCCAAAGTTTGGGCATGATGACGCGCATTATGATGTGCGCCTCGGTGGCACTCACCGCGCTCTCATCGTTTGGCGTGGTTTCGCCGCAGCTGTACCTCCTTCTCCCTGGCACCCTGACTCGATTTCAGTGGTGGCGGTTCGTGACGGCTACGCTGTTCCTGGGGAACTTCTCCTTCTCGTGGCTCATGTCCATCGGAATGTTCGTCACGTACGTCAAGTACAACGAGGAGGAGGACTACAAGGGCAAGACTGCGGACATGGTGTGGATGCTGCTGGTTGTGATGGCAGTCCTCTGCACTGCCGGACTCATCCTGGGCCTTCCGATTGTCAGCTTCGCCTTCACCATGTCCCTCTGCTGGCTCTTCTGCAAGCGCCATCCGGAGCGCCGCATGTCCCTCTTCGGCTTCGAGTTTGGCGCCGCTCTGTTTCCGTGGGTGCTCATGGCGTTTCACGTGATCCTCGGCCAAGGCGTCGTGGAGGACGTGTGCGGCATCGTCGCCGGGCACGCCTTTTTTTTCCTCCACGACATGCTGCCCACAACGCACGGCATCCAGCTTCTCAAGACGCCGGCCTTCCTTACACAACGCCTGCCCTCCGCCCGCCCGGGCTTTGGCGTCGTTCATCCGGAGGTGCACCCCGTCGATGCGCGCTTCGCTCGTGGCAACAACAACAACAATTTTAATAATCAGGCCCCGCGCCACGACTGGGGAGGCGGTGGTCGCCGATTGGGCGGAAACTAGGCCCTCCTGGAGGACCGCGGCCTGTTAGCTGTTTCTTGCTGTTTCTTGATGTTGATGCTCCTTTTTTTTTTGTTTCTTCTTCTTCCGTTCTCTCTCCTTCTGGGCTATTCTCCACGTGTGCATTGAACTCACAACAAAAGGAAAGAGAGAAAAAAAGTACGCACTGTGCCACGTCACCAGTGACATTTTGTAGACGCATGTCACTGCCCACTTGGTTATCCCCGCTATCCTGCATGTTTCG